>JAOYSI010058466.1:0-24316 GCA_025775065.1 Hiodon alosoides
ATATAAAGGACTTATGCAATTTTAAATAAATGTAGAATTAGATTGGGTTTTTACATTTTTTTTAATGACTTATTGCCTTTGTTTACATTACCTTGGCAGCATTCTATACACGTGGAACAGCTCCCAAAAGCAAGGTGCCTTTAATTCCCATTTAAGGTAGCTGTTAATGCAGTATAGATGTAGACGATCAGATCAACTGTGTGCTAATCAAACGCCCAGCCCTTACTGTGATGGACAGGTCAGGCGAAACAGTTATGTGCAGCTGTGTTCCCTATTCAGTTTTTTTTATTATTATTCTGTTATTTTGACGTTTTGTGGGCATGCAAACAATCAACAGCTTGAGTGTTTTTTTTAAAAATGTAACTCCCCCTCCCCTGTATCAGCGTTGACTGCTTTGCATATATTGTTTGAAAGGAATCTCAACGAGCCTCACAGCTTTCATAATCCAGTTAACCATCGGTCTATTAGTTAGCATTAAACATGTCACCATGCAGAAGTCAAATTGCTTAATGTGTGAGGGAATATGGCCTGCTGATGTTTCCCTTTTGCCAGTAATCTTTAACAATCCCACTGTCAAGAGAGACAAGCTGCCGGTGTGTTTCAGTTCTTAACAGTGATAATTACAAGGTGTTTTTGTTTGGATTCTGACTCATAGTATCGAGATGTTTTCATTATGACCATAGCAAAACTGAACACATCTTTGTAATTGAGAGACATATGTTTATTATGTTAAATTGTGAGATGTGCTGGTCAGTTCTGGTGTTGGAAGTCATGAACGAATTGGCAGATGATATACAAAATGTCCTTCCAACCATAGATATTCCAGAGGTACTCTGATAACTGTCCTGTATCGGAGTAAGACTTGCACACAGAGAAATATGAGGATAAACTCATGTGGTCCAAGCTGTTTTGTTTTGTTTCTCAGGTTTATTGGGATCCTAAAATGCACATTGCCTGAATTCAGCACCACCTGTCTGCTGGCCAGCACATACCACATGGCACAGTTCAATTAATCCTGAAAATCCTGTCAGGGACAATTTCAGAGTTGTTCCATTTTGATTTTCTTTTCCCAATTTAATAATAAAAAAGCATTAAAATATTTGTAGTATGTGTTGTGTTTAGTATCCCTATGTAATGATTATCTTGAAAGTTTCACCATGGAATGGTAAATAGGATTCCATTCGGATTTACTCCCGGTCCTTTATGTTAATTCCTCAGCATTTCATTGGTCAGCACTGTGACATGTATGGAGGTATGTAAATTAATTCCTTGCTGCTTGCTTTACTATTTATGTATTGAATAAAAAAATATATGATGCTTATAAAGGTCTCATAAAATTGATTCCACTTTCATTCACATTTAAAGAGCAGTTTATGATTTCTTGAAGAATGGTTACAAGAATGTTCAGCACTGGAAGCAACCATGTGGGTCCGTGATTAAGGCTGGGACCAAATCAAAACTTTGAAATCCCACTAATCACATATAATAAAGATGTATTTTATAGTGTTTTCTTTTCTTTCGTTTTTTGTATTTATCTTATTTCTTCCACACATAAAAAGAAAAAGCTATTAAAGCTATTAAATACAGTTTTGTACAGTTTACAGATTAATGGCTTGCCAAAGTTTTGCCAAAGTTTTGACTTGTTGCCAGTCTAAATTAATTTAAATTTCACATATATATCCTAACAGTATTTCACAAACAAATCCAGTTGGGACATAAAGGAACATGAAGAAAATAATATTTCAAACTGTTTTTTTCCCACGTAGCAGTTCATCTCTTGAACTTTCCATCTGGTAATTTTTCCCCACAAACTCAGAAACAGACCCTACTGTCACGCATGCTTACTACTGGAGTAGAATTGAAAGGTAAAAGTAATTCAAAGACCTTTGTGTCGCCTTAAGATGTGGTGCAATCGGCCTTTCAAGCAGTCCTCCCTAACTGAAAGAGATAAATTATTAAGAACGATTGTCCAAATCAAGGGTGAAATGAGAAAGGAAATGAAGAATCTGTAACATTAAGTGATTCTAAGAACTACGTTATAATTTTGTTCGTCCGTCAGTGGAATATTTGTAGAGAGGAATACTTCAAATTCTTTCAATAAATGAAAACTGCTAGATGATAAATCCATGGTAATGTAGCATATGAAATGTGAAATTTGCTTCTTCTGCTCCAGTTGTTAGAAATCCAATAGACACCACAGATTCATTACAAGCTATCCTTGAGACAGTTCCTTTTCATTATTATGCCTATGTTTGTGTGGGCGTGTGCATAAATCGACATGATACATGGTTTTACATACAAAATTGGAAAAACCGAGGTAGATTTTCTTAGTGCCGTGTTGACTCTGTGTTACATTACCTCAGATCATGAGGTCTTAATTACAGTTAAAGTTCTAAAAAGCAAAAGAACAATCGTTATATCTGTTGAATCAATCATAAATTAGATATGATATACATTATATTATTTTGGTTAGGGTTCCCCTACAAAATATACTTGTTCCCACCAATTTTCTTAAGGTTGTATGTTAAGCCATGTTCAAGTTTTTGTGTCCCTCCAAAGGGGGATTTCAGGTTTTGTGTGCGGTGTGTATGAGAGGGGGTGTAAACAGCGAGGACACACATCTTACAAGGATGTTTATTTGCTACTCATTAAACTTATATACTGTTTACAAACAAATATAAGACTCCAGCTGGCTTGTTGTATCTGTCGGTCTCCCTTGTGGTATAAAATTACGGAATTATTGTAAGGACCCCTGGGGTACCACTGCCCTTTGTGAATGTGTAGTCCTAGATCTCCAAATGACGACCTGAATTATTTACCAGGAACTGGATAAGCAGAAGGCAGTGGGGGGAAAAAAATAAGCTGCAATCATGCGTAATCTTACGCGTCCCATTTAAAACGAAGCCGTAATTATTTCAGATTTGCATAATATTACAATGCAGCCTGATATCCTTTTTTGCTTTGAGCCCAGTGTTTGAAGCTATTGCTCGCAACCCATTTTCAGGAGGAGAATTTCTGCAGGTCTCCTTAAAAAAGATGATGTAATGGGTAAATCAGTTTTAGCCTTAGGTTTTTTTGTGGGGGGTAAACAGCACTAATCCTGTATGTCCCAGATATATGCAGTATCTGGAATTCTTACCTCAATTATGTAAAGCAAGCTCGATTCAGGGGTTTTTCACTGCTCACACTGGGGCTGTCTGCATGCAGAAACTGAAACGCACGGCGATTGATGTCTCATTTGTTTTGGCCACGGCGTGCCGGTCCCCCCATTTACCTACCAGTTTGTTTTAGTGAGAATACAATGCAAATTAACTCCTTCAGCAGAAGGATGTGGGTTGTTTTAAAGGATATCATGCCCACTGTTAAAAAAAAAAAAAATGTTTATATGGCTTATTAAGAAGGACCCAGAAGATTAAAGAGTAGACTACTCCCATTTGTCTACAAAAACCATTCATCCTGCAGAAGATAATGATGATGATATTAATAATAACTCTGCATTTGAGTGTGAAACGTGTTTGATAATGAGAACAGTTTGGAAATGTGGGGGGGATCTAATGAGGACGATGAAAAATGTTACACACACACACACACACAAAAAAGGGTTCTTCAATCTAATGGTGGGCTTTACAGCATGCTTTTTCACATTTCTCTAAATGCCAAATGTAATAAAGAAGAGACAGGCCTTTTTACAGGGGTTATTATTATTTCTTCTGCCATCAGTCAGTTATCTCAAGAACCAACTAGTAACTTTTTCTGTTTCTATTTTTCTATTTCGCCAATCATAAAGGTGAAAACGCTACTCGCCTTGATGGATATTCCGCCATCTTGCATTAAAAAACAAAACAAACCGTAACATATAACAACCAATGGCGGTCCCTACGCCAAAGACAAGTATGACAGCTGAAGAAGTTTCAGGCAACTTACCTAGCAGCTCAGACACAAATAACGCAGATGATGAACCGACAGTAGGCTGTTGCATGCGGGCTAACAGTGTTGTTACAGATTATAAGTTATTGTTATTGTTTTATATTCCTGCTGATTACTGTTTAGATTATCTGACACTGGTGCTAAATCTGTGAAAAGATTTTGATATTTTAATATAATGCACTTGTAATGGGTAAGTTCGGTCACATCACCCTGAACACCTGTACTTGCACTGATACCTCGTAAAGCACGAAAACCAGAATGGAATGCTCAACTTCAGCCATATTAATGCTCTAAGTGTTGTGTTATCATGAAATGTAAATCAGTGCAACACAAGATTAAGTATGTCAACACTAACTACCAATCTCTTGTCATTCAGTACAAAGTTGGTCGGCTTTAGCCAATGGTTGGGCCTATGGCGTGGATGAATTACCATTAGTAGTATTTATAAATGGGCTAAACATACTTGTATGATGCTGAAGTGTGTCTCAAATGGGAAGAATGCTTCTTATGCGCTTAGAACCTTCACAGTGATCACTTCCCTGGCAGTTGGGCATCGGGACTTTGGATTGGCATTCAGCTTTTGTGTGCACATCCCAAAAGCAAAATGTTTCTGCAGGATCTATTTTTGTTTAAAATAACAAATAGAGGCATTTGCCTGAGAAATACGCAAATTTGATATTCAAAGGCCGAAAACGTATTTTCCTTACTGAAAAGGTGTTTGAACACCTCATTTAGATCCCTGTAAGAATATGCCGTAGTGTGGCAACCAAAGGCATTTTCTGGAAGTATCTTTTTGGGAGCATTGTCTTTGGGTTTTATGCGATGTTGTCCTTTAAAGGTTGGAAAATGTTTGTTTTGTTTCCCTTTTTGAGAGACACATTACTCATGGCAGATGGGATCACACAGAAGTCCTGAAATAAATACTTTAAAAACGAATGATGCTTGTTCTCCAGACTTTAAAACAAAAGGTGTTTGAAATACTCATGCTATAAATTATTCAGATTTATCAGATCAGACTTTTTTTTCCTCCCTCCGTATTTGAAATATCCAGCCTCCTACTTTGACTCTGGTACGTGTGGAGATTGGTTCACCCCCACCCTCACCTGCCACCTTGTCTTTGTTCCGCTTAATAATACACATTGTTTAAGGCGCCGTGCGCTGCGATCCGTTCTGTCTGCTTGATGCCACTCACACACCTATGTGCACAGGCCGCTTCTGAAAAGGCATCTTAAAATACCAGCAGGCACTTTCAGTAGACGCCTGGCTCGTTTCAAATGATCAATTAGATGGCAAGCAAGAAAACCATATGCATTCGCTTGTCCTCATTGAAGAGTTGAGTAACCGTAGACATTTTTTTTCAAATCTCAAAGTTTTATAGAAATTACCTCCTGTAACTTAAATTTTGTAGAACGCTGAACAGTGGGAGCTGGTTTTGAAAGGCTTCCAAACCTCCGACATGTATGTTGTAAATCCATATTATTTCCATTAATTTTGTGAGCATCTCAAATCTATTTGTGATTATATATATTTGCCCAAGAGGAGCAAAATTCCTTTTTTTTTTTAATTAATTACTATAACTAATCGTCAGCTTACTGTCCACTATAACAATTTATAACAATCTATAATCTATAACAATACCCAACCACAAAAAGGCCTGCACTTTTGCACGCAAAAGAGCTTCTCATACAAAATGGGGGCTAATAAGAACTGATCAGATTAATCCAAAGTGTTCTTCACGTTTGGAGCTGCTCCTGCAGACAGACAAATATTGATAACACGAGTTCCCTTAGGCGGCTGAGAGCCTTGGCAGCTTCAGTATCGTGTAATGAAACGTAAGAGGCAGGCACAGGAACCAAAATGACCTACTTGAATGATGTAGTTTCATAGAGATGGCCAATTAAAGATGCATTTGTCCAAAATCAGTTGGCCAATTAAGTGGGGGGAAGACATACATGGCTGATAGCACTCACTCACTAGGCTTGAAATCCTCTGCGTTTGGTAAGCAAGAAAACCAGATGCATTTGCTTGTCCTCAAGCATTCGCTTTCCGAAAGCTCTGTTGACGGTCGGAAAATGCTAAAGGTTGCAAAGACGATTTTTGTTTGAGATTGACAAGCCTCTCTTAAGGGGATTGCTCGGGATTTGTTTGGATTACAGTTTTAACGTTTGTAAATAAATAGTGAAATTCAGTGAGTTGCAGTTCACGACTCGTCATCAGCCTGCTGGATTATCTAAATGCACAAATAAATTAACTTTAACTGTGCTGATTGCACAAGGAAATAATTTCTCTGTGTGTGCACACTAAATATTCTACATGAAATGCATGCTGATGGCAGTTTATCACGCATATGACAGTCTTTACTGTTTTTGCGAGTTTTATGTTTGTCTTTACAGAAGCAGACATCTGTTGATGGCAAATGGCCAGTCCTGCAGGCAAAAGGAATTCTGAAGGAACTGTCCACAAACTCGTTTTCATGTCCTGACTGATTCAACTGTGTGCGTTGGTCTTGCTTTGAAGCGGGTATGACACGCACTTTTACCAACACTGTTCTTCAGATCTGTCTGTTACTTTTTCACTTATCTGATTGTTTCAGGTAAAGTGTTTGCTACCATTGTTTGTTAAGTCCGTTAAGGCAGGGATGCACCTTGCCTATAGTCTGGCATGTTTTTTGTTTGATCTCAGGAATATCCTCATGTGGAATTTTTGATGCTGTCTCATCCAAATCACTTAAGCTCAGCTAAGTTCCCTTTTGAGGCCCATATTACTGTTCTCTCAAGTTTTGTTCATTGAAATTACTCTGCTGCACCTTTTATATTTGGGTCTTTATGCCACCTTTAGTCTGAGCTTCCTGCCTTTTTACTGCCATAGTGTGGGAGACGTTTCAATTCCTTGCTACAGATCAGATTATTTGGAATGCAAACAAATCTATCGGAATGACACATGTTACTTTGATTAAAGGGCTATTTAAATAAAGAAAACTAGAATTTTGTTCTATAACTCTGAAGCGATGATTAGATTCACTAAGGATCTTTCCCCCACTTTGCTCCTATGCACACCCACTGAACAGGCTGCCATCAGAGTATACCTTAAAAACAGCATGGCGTTTTGCATTGCCACAGTGTACATTGCCTTCATTGCATGCTACTTAAACTTTTGTTCTCTTGCCACGTGTACAAACATTTAATATAGAATAATAATAACAATAAACAAGCATTTATGTTTTACCTTTTGCTAGCAGCTCTGCTTTATTATATAATTATTTTATAAATAAATAAGTTTTAACGTTAGCTAGATAATTTAGCTAGATGATTTACATTTGCTAGATCATTTACCATTTCTACTGGCTAGTTGATCATTTCTGTTCATTGCAGGAGCTTTTCTGAACGTTTGACGTTAGTTTGCAACTGAGGGCAACCTGAGTAACGGAAAAAAACCCTCATGATACAGCTGTGGAGCCTCCACCTAAACATAGCCTATATATTATAGAGAATCGACCCATTTTATTATTATTTTTTCGGGGTTCAGTGAATAGAACATGATTGCAGGTAATTAAGGCAGGAATTTTGTTATATTCACGGCACTCTAGAGGTCAGGGTTTACTGATGTCTGATATGGCACTGGTGTATAGATCAGACTCAGACTTTACCCGTGTACCACTGGAGCAGACATGCTCAGAGAAATTCCCACCTGAGCCAGCCCACCACCTCCTGCCAGGCCATGTGCACAAAAGTAAATCCTTCTTACCTTTATATTCTCCACAGGGAGAAACAATGCCTTGTTTGTTTTCAGGCCTTTAACACGCCTGAAAGTACTGATGTTTCACTAAGTCCTTAGGCTGGCTCAGGTGAAAAACACTTAAGAGGATCCGAGTTGGCACGCTTTAGTCGGACCCTTCATGATGTTCTTGGCTTCTCCTGGTATTTGTTTTGTGAATATTACTTTTGTGTCCAAAGATAGGGATCTAAGTCTGATAAGTCTGTAACAGTCTGATTCGGGAACAAATGCTAACTGATCTCTCCAACTGCCACAGACCCGTTTAAGAAGCATAATGCTATATCATAAAGAATGATGAATATCTGCCTCTTGTTTGTATTGTTCATTGAAATATTGATGCAAATTCGGGACAAAATCAAACAGTGAAGTTGGTGCTCTTTCAGATCTCCCCTCCAGGGCAGCGCGGATCCGACCCGGAGAGATGTTAGTTGGCACATGTTTTGATGAGATGGTATTTGCGTGGTTTCTGATGCCGCGTAACGACGTAACGCCAATTCTCTGACAGCATGCAAATGGAAATGTCAGGTCTAGAACGGCAAAAAGGCTTATCATTGAATTATATCAATAGCGCAACACATTAATATCAGAAAAATATCCCCGGTGGAATTCATCAACACACAAGTGTTTCAAGGTCTTTTTCCTACTGCCGTTTACAAGGAGAGGGGGAGAAAAAGTCACCAGTCGTAATCGGCTTTTATCCTATTATCTTTGTACAGATACCTGATAATGCCTTTGTGCTTGTTGTTTGCATGACCGTTATTATGAGTTTGTAACCAGGGGGCATACGGTGCAGCCAACCACCACCATCCCCTCCCCGTCCCCTCCCCTCCCCTGCTCACTGCTGTCTTGTTTTGATCTGCACTAACACAGTGAGGGATGAGATGGCTCGCCCCTGGCGCTCAGACGGAATCCATGTCCTGCTGACGTCTGGGAAAACGGGCCCCATCTGAGTAAACCTTGTTGTCAGCAGCACTTGACCTACACACGACCTCTATGACGGAGACCAGCTCCGTCTGGGATGGGTGAACTCATGCGGCTGGTCGGGGCAGCAGAGCAGAAAGAAGGAGGCTGAGATCACACGAAGGCCTTGGTGGATCAGAACCTCATGTCCAGCGCACTCTGGCCATGGACATCCGGTTTCACCTGCAGCTTATCCGGTGCCTGGGAATTACATTTTTTATGCATGTAGTGCAAAACCCCATTAGTCTGGATGGTGTGGTTCAGGCATACCCAAAAAGATCTAAAAACAAACTAATAGTTTGCACACACCCTGATTCTCTTTTTATTACAGTTTTTGGATTCCCTTAATTACTATGGATTTCAGTTTCAACTTCACTCAGGGCCCTCTGATGAAACAGGTGATTCCTGACCACAATCTGTGCGGCACAAAATAATACTTTTTAGTTAGTCAAATTTAGCCTCCATGACTCTGAGCTGCACTGCCTAGAATCTCCTCCCTGACTCTGAGCTGCACTGCCTAGCGTCTCCTCCATGACTCTGAGCTGAGCTGCCTAGCATCTCCTCCCTAACTCTGAGCTGCGCTGCCTAGCATCTCCTCCCTGACTCTGAGCTGCACTGACTGGGGTCTCCTCCCTGACTCTGAGCTGAGCTGCCTAGCATCTCCTCCCTAACTCTGAGCTGCGCTGCCTAGCATCTCCTCCCTGACTCTGAGCTGCACTGACTGGGGTCTCCTCCCTGACTCTGAGCTGTGCTGCCTGGCATCTCCTCCCTGACTCTGAGCTGCACTGACTGGGGTCTCCTCCATGACTCTGAGCTGCACTGACTGGGGTCTCCTCCCTGACTCTGAGCTGTGCTGCCTGGCATCTCCTCCCTGACTCTGAGCTGCACTGACTGGGGTCTCCTCCCTGACTCTGAGCTGCGCTGCCTGGCGTATCCTCCATGACTCTGAGCTGCGCTGCCTGGCGTATCCTCCATGGCCCTGTTTTTTTCTCATTGCCCATAATCACCGGCATTCTACTTACCGCTGTCTGTGTTAATCCATGGTTTTCTCAATATATTTCTGTTTGTCAGTAGGTCGTCTTAACAATTTAACAGGGAAAGGAAAGCAAATCATATTGATTTATAACACATAAAAAGAAGCTTTATGTTTTTAAAATAGAATATTGTGTTTCATAATATTATACAATAGCACAAAATGCTAATTCAAACAACTAAAATATACTTGTAAATAAATCTAAGTTTACCAACTTTTTTTTTCCATACTTTGCTATACATTGGCTGAGACCATAACATATTACTCTGTATGTATTCTGCTTTATTTAATTTTAATTATTTAATTTGTTTCTGTTCAGATTGCATAGCTCATTACAATGCACCCACAATATTATTATAGAGGGTATAATCCAACGTTTTTGTACTCAAAAAGCTTTCATAGGTGGTCCTTTTAAAAATTTCAGTTTTGCATTACTTTTAATTGCTTCTCTGGTGACTATGTTAGTCATAATGGATAAGGGCTTTAGCCAAATAATTTAATGTGAGAGTAACGCTGACTTGTGGCGGACGGCTCTTATTTTAATTCCTGGGGTTTTTAAAAGGGCTTTGGCAGAAGGTATGTCTATAAGAGAATCTATTGAGATCCGAGCATCTCTCCGGTGAACTACCTTGACCTTTGGTTTGTTTTAGCATGTGATTTTCTTTTCAGGGTAACCATGACAACAGTCTTCGAGTATAAAACTGTGGTTTCACCCATGGTATAACTGTCTGAAAAGTAATGTATGGGGGTGAGTCTTTTCAAACTCAGGCTTGAGGTGTTTGTCAATCAAAAATAGATCAGTAATGCTGTCTGCATCTTTAAATGCCGGTATAGCTGTGTGTTTCTGTTTTCTGGCATTTCTAATTGGTGTATTACAATGATAAAGAGGTGGATGGCTCTGTATTACCAGGGGGTATAACTTTTATATCAAAGAGAGCTGCCCTACTTTTGACAATTCTCTCTGGAAAACAAGGATTAAATATTATTTTTAGTGTTACTTTAAAACAAAACAGTTTGGCCTGCATTTAAACAAACTCTCTCCTTCTTAATAACTTGATGAAAATATAGCGACTCTCTTCTTAGTCTGCCTTATAAAATAAATTAATGCATGAAATAAATCACTGCAAATAACAGTGTAATAAATTCAAATGAATCATTTTCTTTATTATTTCCATGCTGGTTCCCATGCATTGTAGAAAACAACAGTTTTAACAGTTCTTTCATGTTCTTAATTTGCATGATTGAATTTTTTGTACTTGCTCTAGAAGTTTCCCATATATTCATTTAATTTCAGTTAGTATTCATTTGTGTGTTTGTATGATAGATTTTTACACTCTTCAAATGTAACGTGCCTTGCTTATCCATGTTAGGATTCAGTCTGCTGATTGCTGCGGTTTGTGTTCTTATCACAGCTCTGCAACTGTGATCTGATAACAATCAGTATCTAATGTTGCGATGCAATTTTAGCACTTCTTATTAAATTGTATAGTACGGATGACAAAGGTGCCTAATTTATTGTGTCTCGTCTTCAAACACATTGAAAGGAAATCATGACACCGCTCTCAACCGATAAAATAGTTTAATGTCATGGTGTAGAAGTTGTTAGTCGAATGGGGAATGGCAGGAATCTTCGCAGAAATGGCATTTGAAGTCTGAGCTTGGTGTCCATCTAAGACATTTACTGCGTTGCTTTTGTGTATTACTGTCCATTTAACTGTATGCCTTGTCCATGAAAGGAAATATAGCTATTTGTTCAGCATTGCCCCACTACACTGCAAGCACTTTCAGCAGCCTGTCTGACACAAAGGAGTCAGAAGAGTAAGATGCCATATTTTGGAATTAGTATGGCAAATGCAAATTGCCCTTGTTTGCCATACATAAAACAAAGACTCGTGTTGCCTTGGGTTATGATTTAAGACGAGGAGTTAATATGTACGTCTTAAACCTTTTGTTTTTTTTCAGCCTTAAAGAGATGCGTGAGTGTGTGAGGGCGTGCGTGCCTGAATGAGTGCACGTTAGACCTCACCTCTTAATTGTTTAATGGAAGCAATTATTTGGACAGGATGGCCCAGCTCTAGGTGTTCTACAATGTTCCACAAGAAAATCCAGGGCTAAATGAAAGGGTAACTACCCTGGCTGTGACCATTGAGGGTCTGGAGTTGTCCCATTTGCTCTGAATGCAATGCGTTTTTTAAATGCTGCATCTGGCCTGTTCCATGTTTCATTGTTGGGTCTGTATCATTTTGTGAATGTCTTTACGTTGAGCATCGCAAAGTATTTCAGAGACTAAAATAACTCTGCTCCTCTGTCCATGGGGAGTTACTTCTTATTTATGACACAATGTGAGTTGGAAGCCTAGGCAAAGATAATCCGTCATTGGTTCTGTATGGAACAATGTATAATGGTTTGTGTTATTGTAGTAAAAAATTTTTTTTTATTATTATATTAAATCTGTATACTATAAATCAAACATGCTAGCCAGTGAAATTTTCATGGAATCTTGTTTCTGGTTTTTCTATTTATGAAGTTGACCTGATATTTGCATTTCATTGTCCGTTATCCATATCTTGACTATGGAAGCTACATAATACTTGTGGTGATATATAATGGAGTGTAGATGCACAGCACTGGAGGAACAGAGGAATTTGCCTTGTAATTGTTTTTTGTGCAGGAGCAAGCCATCCTTCGTTAACATTTCTGATTTTACATTATTGCAGGGAGAAGCTTGCTTTGATAAACCATGCTGAAAATTAAGCTGGATGATATATGATTCTTTACTGGGTAATATAACATCAGGGAAGTAAGAATGCTAATGACTGTTTGCAGCTATGTACCTACGCTTTGGTCCTGAAATATGAACTGGCTTTTCCATCCTCTGCTTTAATTTTACTGGCCGTTATTCAAAGTCCCGGCAATGTTCCTTCTTCACTCCCCGGGAACAATGAAGGGGGCTGCATAGTGCAACGGAGCCAAAAGGCCGGAGCTGAAGGGATTAAAACCAGTCAAGCCAAGGTTAGGCATGTGGGAGGTGCAGCCGATCGATGGAGAAAAGTCTCCAATCAGCCAAAACAAATAGTACAAGAAGCAGAGAAAACAAATTAACAGGATGAAGTCTCGCTAGCAGGAATTTAACATGTCTTGCATCTGTATGTTGGAAGCACTGCAATAAATAAATAACTTACCATATCCTAAATCTGCATGTTGGAAGCACTGACACTAATAACATCTTACCATATCCTAAATCTGCATGTTGGAAACACTGACATTAATAACAATTTACCATATCCTAAATCTGCATGTTGGAAACACTGACATTAATAACATCTTACCATATCCTAAATCTGCATGTTGGAAGCACTGCAATAAATAAATAACTTACCATATCCTTAATCTGCATGTTGGAAACACTGACATTAATAACAATTTACCATATCCTAAATCTGCATGTTGGAAACACTGACATTAATAACATCTTACCATATCCTAAATCTGCATGTTGGAAGCACTACCGTTGATAGCAATTTAAACATCTGCAAGTTGGAAGCACTGCCATTGATAACAATTTAAACATCTGCATGTTGGAAGCACTGCCATTAATAACAAAATACCATATCCTAAATTTGCAGTAACATTAATAACAACGTACCATATTCTAGATGCTTCATGTTGTAAGCATTGCCTTAATTTATTATGATTTCAATAAAGAAGCATTGGGTCAGAGAACTAATTGTTTTTTTGTCTTTTTTGTGTGTGTGTGTGTGTTTGTCTTAAATGCACTGAACCATATGCATGTTTATCTTGTGTTGTGTCCTTGCTTTGCAAACTCCAAATCTCATTCTTTCATTCTTATCTTTTTGGTCTAAGCTGAACTGATTTGAAGTTTTTCTTAGCGCTCTCTGTGTGTGTGGAAATCATTCATTGAAAAACGTTGTAGATATTGCGACCCTGTTTGGTGGAATCTACCGGGCTGGTGCTTGCACTCCAGTGCTAGGCAGTGGCATGTTTTCATGCGGCGTCATACCATATGTCGAATGTTGCATTTCTATACCCTGAGGATGTCAGTCCGATCACTGTATTCCCGGGCCGTTTTGAGAGTTTGCCATGAGCGCACCATCGCTGTTGTCCCAAAAGGCTGTCTTGATAAGTTCATTTGAATTATAAACCTATCAATGTTTTAACCAATGTACACATGAATGTGTTTTATACAATCCTGGTATCCGTTCCCAGCTTATCCCAGAAACATTATTTCTGAGTGAGGTATTCTAATAATAATAGACTGAAATTAGTCGGTAAATGGATTTCCAGCCTTCCCCTCTTGCACAAAATGTTATAGTGATTATAACCATCCTACATGTTTCATGTTGTTGTGATTTGTTGGAACGGGGTTTTTCTAACATTGTAAGCCTAAAATGGGGAATAACCATAGCCAAAAATATTTTCTGTTGAATAATAAAAAGCACATTGTATGGGCTGGTCTGAAAGGAATAAATTAAAATCACAAGGAGTATTTTCCTCTTCTAGTCAGGGCCTAACAGATACTGCAGCTCCAATGATCAACAAAGAAACAATTTTTAAAAACACACACAACAGAGTCTTTAGGAAAAAGCCAGCCCCAAGATGGGCAGAATGCTCACAGAATTTAAAACCTTTGTAAGATGGGAGAAGGGATTTATGTCATGATTTGGCATCAGAGGCGGTCTTTCCAACCCAATTATTTTTACCTGGAATCTTTTTATGAAACAGTACTGCGACAGTGTCACTGTGAAGAGAAGGGTATAAAATCTTTTTTTTCCCTTAGAAGTACGAGCAACATCGAGCAACAAATGAGCTGTGTTGTCCACCAGTATTAGAAGAGAACCTCGAGAGTTTGAAGGCTCGATGTTTAAATGTTTTTATTTGGTTCGGAAAGGTTAAGCGCATCTGTTAAAACACTTGTAGAACACGAAGGGAGCCAGAGTGGACTCACTTGACGTCTCGAAATCAGGAATGTGCCGTTGAGTGATCGCTAAATTACCCTGAATGGAAGGTGAAGATGGGATATAAAAGGAGGAGAAGGTGATTGATGGCGGAGGGGGCGGGGGCTTCGGCACAGAAGTAGGTCACAGGAAGCAGTGTAGACTAAAGCTTTCTCGGAGCAACGTTTGATAAAATAATGGCAGGTCCTCAATGACCGGCGAGGCTAGACTTCCTTAAGTAGGCAGTGAATTTCAAAGGGGAGAAAATGAAGATGGACAGCTCGGGTTACATCAAGACTCATTATCCTCGACACTCAGACCTCTCTCTGACTCTGCTCAGGGCTGCTTGGTTCTGTTTGGGAGGCGTCCAGCGCACAGTATGTTCTTGGCAGAGACTGGGATCTAGCCGTGACATCCAGAAAATGTGGGAAGGCTCTGCCAAATCAAATGGGTCGAGTAACTTGGGCGGCGAGGAGAACACCAGGCTTAAAATGACTCCAACTTTACAACTGTATTTTCCGTTTTGACTTACCTCAGCCATAACAACAAAAAACGAGAAAATAAAAATCACAAATCTGTTTGCTTTCCTTGCATTCCTATTTCAACAGTTTCATTTTCGTTTTGCTATTTGAGTGTGTACAGCAGTCCCCGGCGTACCCACAAGTAAAGCTTCAGAAGTGCTTTTGAAGATTCAGAAACTCTATTCCAGTGTATAAAAAAATGACTCATTCAGTTGCCATCAGATAATCTGCTATGAACTGGGCAGAGAGGTATCAGGTAAGTATTGTAGGGACCTATACAACGACAGCAAGTGTCAGTCAGTTGTTAGGTCTGGATCCTGAACTTGTTCAATGGGCTCGGTACTCCTGTTGGATATTTTGAGTTAGCACAGATGTTTTCACCTTGCACACTTTCCAGTAGACGTAAATACGATACACTCACAGGATTCAGTCACCAATTCTCAGTCACCCTGTCTGCAGCCTACTCTCCGCAGTTCTGCTCCGGCCCTCTGTAAACCCCAGAGACGAGGGGTTTCACAGTTATTGTTAGCGGAGGATAAAATAAGAGTGCTATGTCATTCTTAACTGGTGTGTCTTATAATCGAATATCTGTTTCCTATCACCACCCTGAATTACATAAATATGACATGTTTTAATTGTACTTAAGCAAATTAGCAGTGCAAAAATCTTCGGAATCTTTTCTCATTCATACAACGGTACCCAAAAACACTAGGTTCTCTTTGTTTTTTGGGGGGTTTTTTTGCATAAAATTTTTTTTGTATGACATTAATTCATTAATATGTATGATTTCAAATAAATAAACAATAATGTGATTTAATTGACATTTTACAAACATAAGTTTACAAAACACATATAAGATATAAGATTATTCTTTAGGATCAGTGATGTAATTATGGCACTGTGTTCTTGTCAGCCAATGTGAAAGTCTGGTCACGTTTTTGGATTAGAATAGTCCATGGGAAAGCATACTACTCACAGGACTGTGTTCCAATTCTGTGGATTTTCTGCTGCTTCCCAGAAACATTTCACAGCACTTTCTTGTTTACAGATCAGTTACAATAACACTGCAATAACAGGCAGCCCTGATCTATTTAAGTATCATATGATTAAAGCCATTAGTCGGTGATCTCACTAATATACCGCATTAATGGATAAGGCGATGGTTGTGTTTTTCAAGCATGTGCGTGGGTGGACAATCAACAAACCCGATTGTCTTTACTTCAATGTTTCTTGTTGCCATGGGAACAAGCTCTTTGGAAATGAAAGTAAAGCTATGATATTCGCACTTGCGTGAGGTTGCCAGAAAAGAGTTGCGGGTACGCTGTCATCCCTGATTGGTGTTTCACAATCCTAACTAATGTCATAAATCTCCTTAACTGGCTTAAGAGCCTTCCTGTTTTTCATTACATCAGTTGGGGGTATTCTGAGATCTCTTCCATTTATCTGAAAAGAATATGTGCACAAAGTGAGGGTAGGATGTAGTACAATCGCATTTCCCTCAATGCTAGGTTCAAAGAAAAAAAAAGACGTTGGTTTATAGTCATGGCTCCCTGAAATAGAAATATTAACCCATCACTAATGACTTATTGTATGCGCCCTGGAATATCTCCTTAGAAATGGCCGGTCCTCTCCTGGAACGGCCTGTAACCTTCTTAGGTAGAGCCAGCTTGCTGGGCTGATACGCCATCTTGAGGCTCTAATAGGCGTAAGGAAGCTACGACGTTGAAGCTACGTCGACAGACTTAGGAACTAGGCCGACAATGCCGGGACTGCTGAGAAGGTCGAAGCTTGCATGGTAGTCTGGATGTTATACTCACAAGTTACATCGTGTTGCACCGATTGTGTGAAAAACACACAGAAGAACACACTAATGTTCAAGGAAAACTAAAACAACTGGAAAACAAATGTTTTAACTGCTTTATTTTTGGAGTGAAAAGGAATGCTAGGCCCTTGGAAGAGCAATGGGAGTTCCCTTCCATAGGCACACATGGCCGCTACTGAGCTAGCAAACTCATTTTAGTGACCACACATAACACTCATTTTAGCGACCACACATAACACTCATTTTAGTGACCACACATAACACTCATTTTAGTGACCACACATAACACTCATTTTAGTGACCACACATAACACTCATTTTAGTGACCACACATAACACTCATTTTAGCGACCACACATAACACTCATTTTAGCACATGGTTTCTTGCTTAAAACAGTACACAATTGTGAAAGACAGAAATCGAATGTCAGACGGTACAAAATTGGGAAAAACTCAGCCTTCGATGTCAAGTTTTTGTACGTCTGAGGTAAAAAGAGAACGAGGGTCATGGCCGCTGAAGGTCACGGATGTTCGCCATCTGTCACATTCTCGCGATTTTCCATATCTGCTCAGTTATTTCTGTGTTCTTAGAGAAATAACCCATTTAATGATGAGTCAAGTTTTGCATCTGAAAGGAAACTGAGCTCGGGCTAAAAGACCAGAAAAATACAAGATGGTATGTTCTATCTTCAAATCAAATATAAACAATGCTGTTTTTTTTAATTTATTTTTTTATTGGAAACCTAGAACAAACAAATATATATATTTTCAACCACAGATGGTATCAGCCTCTACAGCTAGATGAATATTTCTATGTTACACTGGTGTTACTTTAATATTGAAAACGAACCACGTGGATTGGGGTTGTGTGGAATTTTTAATGAAGACATAAGAGTCATCTTTTGAAAGTGAGTAACAAAGTCCTGTGAGACTTTACTTTAATATAAGGAGCTTTGTACATTTCTCCTCTTGGAAACGCAGAAATGAATAAGACTTGCATGGAAGGGTTTTTCAGCTTGATCACCAGGGCTCCCAAAGGGGATAAGTTAGTTACCAGATGGCATCAGATACAATCCCAGCAACATGAAGTAAAGCTCAGTGCATTAGGAACCACTCGGAGCTGTTTTTCATTCAATTTTTCTAACTCTTTATCCTCAGAGAGCACCTAAAACTCTGACAGAGGAAGCCTTTGTCACGCCATTGGTGTCATACCAAGAAAGTGCCAGCATGGTGTACTTTTCAAGACATCCTTTCCAGGAACTGAGTGAGGATCTAACCTCTGTTCGACGTGTGGTGTCCATTATTATCCAAACAGATTATTATTGAAATGATCAATGGCGAGCTCAGTTCGTGGAGACATGCTGCACGTCGCCCCTCTGAGTACGCCTGGGTGAGACGTAAAATGCATGACTCTCTTCCATTACTAACTCATACACACATGCAGATAACAGATTTTGAGTAGATGCCTACCAAATTTGATGAAACAAACATCCTTCTGGCAAAGGCTATGGATCTGCCAAGAAATCTACCAGATGTTGCCACTGGCTAGGTGAAGATATGTGACTCATAATGGCCAAAGAGGCATCTCTTCATAGAGATTACAAACCACCTGTGTTGATTAGAATGTCATAATCTTCAATCATGCTTGAAATTTGACTATGTTGAATCAACAAACTATAACAGTGGCACTTCTGTGGTTTGCTGTATGGTGATTTTAAAACACAGTACACTCTCTGTGTTTAATTCACTGTAAAGAGGGACTGGGAGCAGGGTTATCTCTAATTGTTCCATGTGACCTGTTTAGTAAGATAGCACATGTAACAGGCTCGTGGAACCAAGATCAGCCACTTGCAAACAATGCTACTCTCATCACCCAGGCCTCTGAACTCCCACTCACGTTTATACTTTAAAAAGCAAACACACCAAGTGGACTAAAAATAAGCAAGGCTGTTTAAATGACCAGCCGCCACAAATTTCTCCTGTCTTTATCTGAACTCTCAAAAGACGACTGGGGAGAGGACGAGAGGGAGGAGAGGTGTTAGGCTCGCATTTCAAATCAGATTTTCCAAAGCGGTAACAAAATAGCTTTAAGGTCCCATTTATGATGTGATTCTAAACAATGCCTGGGAGTCCTATTAAAAAGTAGGTCACAGTGTTATTTTTAGGGCTCATCGCAAACCATTTACATGGGCAACCGGCCAGATTTAGGAAGAAATATTAGCAACTGGAATGCACAAACAGACAGGGAATAGCTATGAAATCGGTTTGCTGAATGTGGTAAACTAACAATGATCATTTTGTTTTAAAAATGAAAGCCCTCCTGCAGGGAGGAAAAATGGAGGAGCTGGGGATGTGGAAACAGCGCTAGCTTTTTGGTTTGTCCTCGCTGAACTGGCCCCGTCTAATGAATCTATCAAGGCCCAGGCTTCAAGTGGGCTTTTTCAGCTTTCGCTTCCTGGCACATTGCCGAGAACTTTTAAGGAAACACAGTTGTTTGCTGTTTCTTTCCACTGTTTGAAGTGGGTCTGTTAGGAGATGGCTTGACAAGGAAGAGGGTGTTGAAGGAATGGAGGCAGCATCATGCATGCCACAGATGAAAGTCCCCACACAAATTACCCATAGGCTGAAGTTAGAAACCTGAGGAAAGGAAACTTCTCGCTTCTGTGCGAGGCTTTTTGTAAACTTTCTCTTGGTGCTTCATCTTGCCTCGTTCAACGGTGGAGACTTGGGAGAAAGAAAAAGAAATCTGTTGTTGAACAAGAACAGATCTTCGCTGCCAATTTGTCCCTCAAAAACAACCATATTGTGGTAGCTGTCAACGCTGATTTGATTCCTTGTTCTGAGATAAGCGTGAGCCGGAGGACTTTTGAATTTCTCTAGTGTTCGGCTGCTCCTCATGTGAGAAACTCATGTGAGGGGCCGCCTTGGGTGGGCTCTGTGCCAGGATCACTGTGCCGTTGTACGGGTACCTTTGCTAATGATAAATAATGGACACAAATGACTGCAGAGGAAAACAAATGATAAGAGTACTGGACAGAACAAAATGTCACCCCTTGTCCTAGCCAGAGATTTACTTCAAATTGTTGAGACAATTGCCTCTTCATAACCTCAGCTGAAAAACTCCAGTCAGTACAGTTTAGAATTGTAATTTTCTCTTTCATAGCTTTTCTTTTCTCTCTTGAGTGTAAGAAGTTAAACCAACTGAATGCGTTAAGACCACTCAGGGTTGTGTGGTTGCTTGAAAGCCTGAAAAAATATTTTTTATATGAGGAGGAAAAACAATAAGGAAAATGAAGCAGAAACCTTCAGAGTTAAGAGGGATTAGATGAAGATCAAAATGAGAGTTTTCATTATCTTAAAAGGGTTACACAAGTCAGTGACCTGCTTGGGTTTGTGCCAAGACATCGAGAATGGAACTGCAGAAGCAAGCAAGATGGTTTTCAGCACAACAGTCACAACAAATGGGGAGAGGAACGGAACGTGCTGGGTACATTTCTCTTTAAGGGGGGAAAAATTATATTAAGGATATGTGATGTAAGTGCTGGCAATACAGTGTCTGGCAGAGTGTACGCTATTTATTATTACTGGCAATTTAGACTAGCAAATTACGATGTAACATTAATGTCACAGTAATAATTTCTGCACATATTTTAATCTTAGCTTCTCTTCTACAATTTAATCTTGCAAACACTTTTTAGAAGCTAATTTGATCAGGCCTACCTAAATACGAAAGGGCTTCAGAACAAGTGTTGTACATTTCCCCACATCAAAAGACTGGCATGTCTACTAGAATTATGCAAAAAATCTTTGTCATTTTAACGGGGGGGAAATGATCATTTTAACTTTTAGCCTGGTGTTAATATGGTTTTCTTGTGAAGTGTTAAGGGGTTGGGTAGGTTCTAAGTGTGTATTCTTGCAGAATCCAACTGCAACCACTTCATGTCGGTGAATTAAGACTGCCACCTTGTGGTAAGGATCTTTTACTGTTCAACTTCAAAAAGAACACTGTAGTGATGAAGTCTGACCATGTTGTCTGTATTGATGAAAGTATTGACGGAAACAACAAACCACGTTTGGGCAAGGTTCCCTTTTGTAGACTGATGCT
The DNA here is from genome assembly GCA_025775065.1 of Hiodon alosoides. Lineage (NCBI taxonomy): Eukaryota > Metazoa > Chordata > Actinopteri > Hiodontiformes > Hiodontidae > Hiodon > Hiodon alosoides. Next base: position 21,098 of record JAOYSI010058466.1, read on the forward strand.
TTTGAGTTTTGATATCGACCAGTCGAATCCATCAGTGAAGTCCAGAAAGTCGTTTAATGTTAGCCACCATGGTAACATTTAGCCACTCATTAAAGTGAAAGGACACTCCCTACTAAATAAGAGTAAAAGAAATGGATCTGAAGAGCAATACCCTAACCACCTTTCTATCCGTCATCCGCACCGACTTGCACTGACAACAGGCCGTAACAGGGGGATCGACTCGCGGGAGGCAGTCGCAGTAGCAGCCCCAGCAGTGCAGCAGAATGACCTTAACTTTGTTTACATTGCACGAGCTCAGTTACAGCTATTGCATCAGCCTTGGCGCGCTTTCTCCTCATCCTTGGCTCACCGAAGGCAGAGTACGTGCCGGGGGAACCGTGAAGCTTCTCCAGCTCCACATTTCTGCCATTCTCATGAAGCCTCTCATGTTTTTTAACACTTTAAAAAAGGCTCCCAACCCGCCATGATTCTCTGGGTCTGTTTTGCATTGATGGTTTAGGTAATACTGGAGATTTAAATAGGTTTGTTTTTTTGTAAATAAGTTAAAAGAGAACTTGTAAAATAGTGCATGTACTTCATTCATACGGAATTTCATTTGAAGTGTAGTCAGATGACAGTTTATTTGCTTGTTGCGCAGTGACAAAATACTATAAAATGCTGAGGTCATACCAAATCATATCCAACAGATGGTTCCTCGAGGGTCCCAGGTAGCATTGGCAATGAAGTATGACACCCGACCACATGAACCCTACTGTACGGCACCATATCCCATGAAAAGAGATGATGGCTTCTCATGTTCGCAGATTCAGCACCATTACTCACTATACGAAAAAAAGCACATTTATGTTCAGCATTGGACTAAATACGGTATAATCGTCATGTGCTTGGGCATTCCTGTGCTGTCAGGAGTCAGACACACCCTGCGGTAACTCCAAAGGTACGACCACCATTTGGACTAGGGAACATCACCAGATATGCGTTATCAAAATAAAACTCTGCCCAAGCTGGTTTACGTGTGTGTGTACAGATGGGCGGACCAAAGGACAGACACATGAGCGAGTCCTTTGTGTTTTTTCTCAGAGCCCTCATTATTTTTTAGAGCAGTCGGCAGGGCTTTTGGCCACACATTTTAAATCTGGCTAAGTGTCTTCAAGGGCAGCGATTACCTGACTCGAGAGTTAAATTAAAAGGAGGTGGGTCACCAGGCCTAGGCTGGACTGTGTGTTCCTATCTCCAGCCCCCCCGTGGCCCAAGGCAGATGCTCCAACAGAGGTTTCCACTCAAGCTTCACACCTGCAACGTACTGGAACAAGCTGTGGCTCGCTATCCTTTCACTTATCTGAGCAAGGTGCACAAAACTTTAACTATTCCATCTGGAATCTGGAAAAACTTGGCAGAAAGTCGAGACTACAAATAAACCTCATATTTGTTTTGCAGTCTTGTCCTCAGATGACAGCTGCGGCCCTGAGTGATGCCTTTGAACCTCAGCGGGAAGCCAGACCGCAGCCCACAGCTCCATCTCTGCTGTGTTTCTGTATGCTTATCGCCTTGTCAGGGCTACCTTTTGTGTCCGTTTCATGTTAAATAAACATTGGCTCCACAGACCTTACAGATACTCCAGTTCCGTTTCTCCTGCTCATGCAGAGTACTGCCTTAAACTCGACCGAACATAAAACAATCCTTTTTCATCTGTCAGCCAGAGTCATCAGGCAGACATGTAAATTCTTCCAGATAGCGTGCTTAGTAGTTTTTGGTAGTTCTCATTTGTTTCTTAAACTGCACTTTCTGCCAAATGTCTTTGTGAGAAAAAGAGGAAGGTTCTTTGAAGAAGGAAGGAGTTCTATGAAGAATTTAGTGAAGTAAAATAAAGCAGCCAGATAAAAGGCAGGACTTTACAACAGTTTTAATTACATGATTTAAGTTTTTCTTTTAATTTTTAAAGGTCAAAGGAACATTAGTTGCATTGCATATTGCATGGATAAATAGTGGCCAGTTTATTAGGTACACCCAACTAGTACGAGGTTGGACCCCCCTTTGCATGGATTCTACAAGGTGCCAGAAATGTTCCACAGGGATATTGGTCCATGCCAATAAAGGCATCATAAAGGCATAGTGACAAAGGGTCAACTGTAGCCATGAAGGTTTGCACCTGGTCAGCAAAGATGTTCAGATACGCTCTGGCATTCAAACATTGCTCAGTTGCTATCTAACGCGCGCCAGGAAAACATTCCCCACACCATTAAACCACCACTGACACCCTCTACTGGTGACACAAGGCTACTTATGCCAAATTCTAACTCTGCCATTGGTAGGACACAACAGGAGCTGGTATTCGTCGGACCAGTCAATGTTTTTCCACACTTATATTGTCCAGTTTTAGTGAACCCGTGCCCACTGGACCTGCTTCTTGACAGGAGTGCAACCCGGTGCCGATGTCTGCTGCGATAGCCCATCTATGACAAGGACAGACAAGTTCTGCAGTCCAAGATGTTGTTCTGCATACCACTGTTGTACAGCGCTGTTGTTTTCCTGCATGCGGCCAACCTGTTACTTTGCACGGGTATTACCATTCTACTTTGACCTCTCTCATCAACAAGTTGTTTTTTCGTCCACAGGATTGTTACTGGCTGGATGTTTTTGTTTTTCACATTATTCTTGATAAACCCTAGTCAGAGTTGTGTCTAAAAATAGCTCAGGAGGGCCGCCGTTGCTGAGATACTGGAAACAGTGTGCCTGGAACCGATGATCATGCCATGCTCAAAGTTGCTTTGGTCTTTGTTTTGCCCATTCTAACATTCAATCGAATAGTTTGTAACTGAATGCCTTAATGCCTGTCTGCCTGCTTTATATAGTCAATTTCTTTAGAGCAGTATCCCCAAAGCCCTCGGGTTTGCCCTTTTAGTGTGTATTGGATGTGCAGAGGAGATGTGCATCTCAAAAATTTGAATGTCGTGGAAGTTCATTTTTTTCCGTAGTTTAATTTAAAAAGTGGAACTTTCATATATTCATTTCTGTATTATAAATTCTTTATTCTAATATTTAGAGATACTGGATTTTTGATCTCCATGAGCTGTAAGCCGTAATCATCAAGATTAAAACAATAAATGGCTTAAAATATTAAACTTCATGTGTAATAAATCTAGAATATATGAAAGTTCTACTTTTTGAACTTGAACTTTTCCACGGTATTCAAATTTTTTGAGATGTACCTGTATATAT
>JAOYSI010058477.1:0-24314 GCA_025775065.1 Hiodon alosoides
CCCCCCCCCCCCCCCCCCCCCCCCCCCCCCCCCCCCCCCCCCCCCCCCCCCCCCCCCCCCCCCCCCCCCCAACAAGGTATTCCAATGGTATGGAACAAAATTTTTTACTTTTTTCTTGTTATAATTATTGCTTAAGCCTTTTGCCTTAAACCCCTGCCTGCCCCCCCTCCCTCGCAGACCCGTCAGCTGTGACAAATGGCACGTGGTGCACGAAGTAAACATTATGAAGTTATCCGAGCTTCTGTCTGGGATGGCGAGAGGGCTCAGGAAAAGTGATCTGATCTGAATCAAACGTGCCGTGTGTTTATCCCGTTTGGTCATTTGTTTTGCGGTTCTTATTCTCTCCGCAAACAAAGGCCTCCACGATTTAGGACTTGGCTCTTTATTCCTTTTTATCAAGTGTTTATCGCGCCGTAAACAGGAAATGGTTGCATTTTCGTGAACTGAATTGTGAGAAACAAGGAAAAATGTATAGACGTCTTTAACAAATTTTATCTTTGCTCGACAAGAATGTCACGTGAGAGTTGGGGATGAAACAGTTCCAGTCTCCAGAACAATGTTTTTTTTTTTTTATTTAATTTCATAAAATGAGAATATAATTTGACATACAGAACAATAAAAGGGTTTTTGTCGTAGTTTTGCTATAAAATGTTAGAAGATGTATTCTCACCCCAGCCCATTACATCTAAGCAATTTCGTAAAAAATGTTGCACATAATCTGATGTACAAAATCTCTTGTGCATCATGAGATGTGCATCTATAAATTGTTGTAGTCACAGGACACTGAGCAATATTTTCCATGTAATTGAGCAAAATACAAAGAGAAACCTCCCAGTGAACTTGCCTTGAAAGAAATTCTGGTATTGATTTGGATTAAGCTTTTCTGATTCATTTGATAAACTAAATGTGTGTTATCACGCGTTGCAGCTCTACTACGGTAAAACGTTATTCATAGACATGAACACCCCAGTGGTCTTGTGGACTGGTAGTGGAAGTGTGATTCATTCAATCAAAGCCAACACATTATGAACGCATTTAAAGGAGAAGCCACAGATTCAGGACTTGGCTATAACGCCTAACAAAGGGGGAGAGCTTGCCATGTTCACTATGTACAGAAATTGTGTCACACTTAAACGGAATCGCAGCTGGGATGACACCCAAACGTGGGGCTCATGATTGTGGCTCATGTGGACTGATGTCGACTGAAGCTCTTCTAAATGTGTTTCTTTCCAAGCTAGTGTATTATTATTTGAAACTCACTGAAGAGATTGCAGTTGGGTCCTCAAAATCACTTACTTGGTCTAGGAATGTCATTTATGTACATGTTAGCCCTGGTGGGATGTCTGTGATTGTCCATCCACCTGCTTCCTCCTCGGCAATTAAATCCTTTTTCAACTGAAATACAATCGGGGTGAATAAAAACCAGTTTGGGATTGTAAATGACACAATGTTTTGAACTGGAAATGAAAAATTCTGGATTTTAAAAAGGTCATGGCAAACACATTCTCTTTGTGTGTACATCTGTATGTTTTGGTGGTTAAGTCATTTGAATGTGGAAGTCGAGTAACATGTTTGAATTTTTTTTTTTAAATGTCATTTGAATGTGGAAGTCGAGTCGAATTTTACAAAAAATGTGGCAGCAACTGACCACAAATGTACCTAGCACATACTTAGTAAAATGACAAAATTATAAAAAAACATTTTAAACAGCAGCAACCAATTCTCCGTTATTTCATTTAAAGACATTGAAACTGGTCAAACAATTAAACACTGTGGCTGAACTAAGCAAAAAAATGGCAACAAAAATAAATCTATAACAATCTAAATTAACCCTTCAGTGTAAATTAAATTACAAGTAAAATAAAATAAAATAAAGTAAAATGAGACCCAAAATGGAAAGGATTCCAAACAAATAAAAAATAAGACAGAAGACATAGTATTCAGTTTATCAATTATAACTTAAACCACACCCCAAACAGCGGTATTGAGGACTTAAAAATAGGGACTTAAAAAAAGGACTTAAAAATACATAGATAAAGATAAACAGGCCAACGGATTAAACAAGTGGGAGAGACATTTTTTCAATGACCATGTAGAACAGGGAAATTTAAAAAACAGTGTTAAAAACAAATCTTAAAAAAGGGGATACAAGGAAAGGATTATAGTGGCAGAGTTAGAAAAGTGGATAAACTAAAAAGACACATTCTACTAGATCATAAAAATGAGGATGAAAAGATTGCCGTTAATAAGGACTTTTTCTAAACTTTTAGTTTGGTAACACCTGTGGTTTCTACACAATTCAGAAACGTTTTTATTTTATTTTATTTTTAAGAACATTTAAACTTCGGCCCTCAGCTAGCTATGCTGGCTACGCTGGTCAAAGCGGAGGGACGGTTATCACCCAGTGATGTCATTGTGGTTCGCGAACAGTGGCAACCCAAAGGGAGCTGGTGTTAGTCACACAGGACGCAAGTGACGGGCGCAGGCGGCATTTCCTCGACATCTGCACACTCACGGGAAGCCATCGCGTGTTTACAGGAAATTGTTTGATAAAAGACCTTCATCAAGGCTTCCGTTAGGTTGCCCATGGATGTGCTCAAACTAAACCATCATCCAACAACAACCCCAGTAGGCATTATTGTCCGAGTTATCTAGGGATTTTATTAATAGCCTGTACATTTATGTGTATAAAAATACGCATGCCTTTTCTCGTTTGTTTCTTTTGTTTTTTAACTGTGCGTCATTGGCCATAGATAAGCAGGTGTTTAGCTTGATTTCGTATACCTCTTAAAAAAGATCCCATTGCAACAAACGTCCACGTCCTATTTGTTGTTTCCTACCATGATTAGCTCGGACTTATCCGCTTCCATTGGTTTATATTTATTATCCTATAAGAACACCTGGTACCTTTATCCGAGGAGGATAATGCCACTCATCGTACCGCATGTCGTTTGCCAGTTCGGCCGGTCTGTAAACACAGGCCGAATCGAAGCGTTTTCTCCTGAGACTGCCGCCTTACCTGTCATTCCGGACTTTTCCTGCCGCGGCGTGACTGAACGCGTGACTGAACGGGCCCTCTTCGGAGGCATGACAAACGGGCCTGGACGCGGGAATTTCGAGCACTTTGTTCTCAGTGTTTTACATGTTGTCGGACACGAGGGTCCTTGATAGAGAGGGAGAGAGAGAGAGAGAGAGAGAGAGAGAGAGATGGATCCGTTGCGTGGCAGCACGGCTCTGAGTTAACACGACCCTCCTCCGGGCGCTGCTCTCCACATCACAGATGTTGAGAATCAGAGGAGCAGCAGACCCGCTTATCTCCCTGTAATCACAGCGCTATCATCGCGCCAATTCCACTGGTAATGGAGCGCCTTCAGCGGTATGAAACAGAGCAGGAACACAAGCCCCCATCCCACCCTGTCTCAGTGGGCCCCATCAAAGCTTCATTACCGAGGGACACCCCCTCTTTCTGGTACCCTATCCAGGCTTCAGCGGTCCTGATTAGGGGCCCATACCATGAGCCCTCAATTACAACCTCGCGATGAGATATCGCACCATTGTTCTGGCACGTGAGCCACTGCAGACAGAGACCGTGGTTTGACATAGTAACCTTTTCTACAAACAACGCTAAACCCTTTACAGTGCGGTGCCTTTGCTGTATTTCGGTTATTCTGTCCAGAACAGGAATTTCCGTATTCATTCAACAACCCGAGCAGTTTAAACATTAAACAGTCAACATGTTCCAGGAAGCACACATTTTTTAACACATTAAAAAGGGTTTACCTATGTGTAATTGTCTTTTTTAAGGAACAGCAATTTTTTGCTGTGCCTGTAACAACAGACCCAACAATCGTAAAGGATTAATCCTTGTTACGAATGATTACGAAAACAAGCAAAACATAAGTTCACCCTAGCTATCAGTAACCCTATGTGGACTATACTCTAGTTAACCCTAGGGCAGTTAACTCGGGTACAGTCCACATGGTTGACGGACTAGTTTGTTTATCTTTGCACATTTTTCAATAGTTCTACTGAGCTCTCCCATTGGGTGGTGTAAGCAAGACGCAAGTCAAACAAACACATCTTAAATCAAACTCCCAATGGTATAAACACGCCTTGAATTAACTGATACCCTAATCTCCTTTATATAAACGGGGCTTTCGTTAATAAACACCTAACTCTTGAAACATGTAATGGGGGCTCAAATCAAATGCACACATCTCATTTTCTATAAACATGCCAGAAATTAATTAAGTGCTTAACTTTAAATTTTATATATTAAAAACAGCTAAAATTAATGAATGTCTAAATCCTGTGTAAATAGAGTCTCCATTAGTATCTTAAGCATTTTTAAGTACGTTTTGTGTTACCCTTTTCACTTCTTTGTTGCTAGAATGTCACTAGGTTTTAAAAAAGGGTGAGCTAAAACAATTGGTGCCGAACCTGTGTTCAGGCTGTGTGGCCTGCAGTGTGAAAAATAGACGGGTGTCCCGAGAGACAGGCAGGACTGGAGGAGCGAGAATTTGACGGAATTTGACAATTCCAAATTGGTGGGAGAAAATTACTAAGGATAATTAGCAGGTTCCAAATGTATTTTTCTTTTTAATTCAACGTCGACCAACAAAGGGACTTCTAAGTTCAGCCGATCGAATCCTATATCTGAGAGCAATACACATCCCAGTCACGGTTCCTAGAAGGAATGAAAAGGACATTCAGTCAATCAATTGCTAATACACATTGCTAACTCAATCTATTTTGAAAGCGATGACAGAATCTGGAGAAAAAAAAGCTACTTCCGAGCGGTGGTCAGCAGGTTACACTAGTGTGCAAATCAATAAAGTAATTTCCCTGTAAACTGTGAGAGAGAGAGACAAGTCATCATCAGCCAACAGAAATGTTAAATTGTAAAAAATGTGTGTGGGGGGGGGGTTGGGAAGCACGTAAGCCAGATGTGCACATTCAACACAAATATGCGAGTTACTTCCTACAGTACCTATGGACTGAAGAATATTAGGCTGTTGAGTTAAGTGAGCAGTTAGCGAATGACCTCCTCCCTGTCATCCAAAGACATAAAAACTTTACTTCTTCCCAGCCAAGGCCAGTTAGTGTTAAATTACTGTCTAAGACAGCGCTGCAAGTGTCAGAGTGTCGGACATAGTCTGAGGTAAAGCAAATAACAACGCTCATCTGCGGCAGGACAAACTGACATGGTCTCAGGTCTTTTATTTTCATGGTGTATTTCATAGTTCTCAAGGGTGTTTCAAGGGTAACTGTTTTACAGATACACTTTTCCTTGCCACCCTTATCATTCACTATAAATATTTTTATATTTAACAGAAAAGCACAAAAGCACCTTTTAAGGTCGTCCTCTACTGAAACGTAGTTTTCCCTGGAGGAAAAGAGATAAATTCTGTAATTGGCATCTCATTGGGTGCCTCGGATGTTCGGTTGACAGGAGCAGAATGGTCGTCGTATCCGAAGATGTGTAATAGTGGATCGGAGCCATCTTTTCACACGCTTCCGTGGTCTTCAAACATCTAGCACTCCTTCATCTGGCGGGAACTTGGCGCGCCGCGTATTTTCTTTCCCCTCCCCCCTGAAAGGAAGATACGCGGCTCGTCTGAAATTCTTTTATAGTGGTGAGAGTTCAAAGGAAGCCAAAACAAATAATACAAACCTGTTGGCTTGAGGGAGTTTCTCAGCTTGGCTTAAACGCTGTTGTTATTATCGCAGTTTCAAACATGTCATCCTCCCTTTTGGAACGGCTCGCTGGTGTCATTGTGGATTCTTCCGTTCAGGAGCTGGGGGCGGGAATGAGCGTGCTCTGTCTCGTGGGCTTTGTCATTGAGAATACAGAGTGATGCGTTCTTACTGAGCCCTGAGAGGAGATTTTCTTTCTGGAGGACGTGTTCGCCAGGCACCGGATCTAGGAGCATCGGACAAAGCGCGCGTCTTTGGTCTGGTACTGGGATGCGAGATAACTGGTTATTCGTGGGTTCACGCGTTCATTGACGTGCATGAGCACATGTTCATTAACCTTTTATAAGACATTTTTCCCTCCAGTTAAACCCCTGTCATTTTTTCCTTAATGACGGGAGATTGGTAATGTTTGCTGACAAAGGCCAATCTATACAGTCGTGTATAAAAACCAGCTCATGGTCTACAGAAGATCAGAAATAAAACTGGAAGATTTTGAGAATGCCTGTCACTCTCCACTGCCACTGATTCCCTGGGAAAATAAACCCGCTCCACAAACCAACGGTCGAGCGGCAGCGTTTGGACCCTCTCATCTTTGTCAACATCCAGCGGTATCTTTCAGTGAATTTTATCTTTGATGTCCTGTTACTTTTTCTTTGCAAACTGCGTCTTTTGATCCCCCAGAGTAGAACAAAACAATCCACACTTTTTTTTTATTTGGCACCTTCCTTTGTAGTTTTGTAAGAGATGTGATTTACGCTGTGTCACACATAAAGTGGAAGCTGATCGGTCTTTCATCCCAGCTGCATAAGATCAACAATTGAGGAGAAAAAAGGCGATTTGGGTAATGACCCGTAGTGTTTAATGACCAACTTGGACCCACAAATATTAAAACCATAAATCTGTTCTTTTATTTTATTTTATTTTTTCCCGTTTGGTACCCAGTCAGGTCCCCACCTGCCCAAAGTTGAAAGATTGTGGGTTGGGTGGTTGTGCTTGTTAAGGCTGCAAAGCTGTGGTTTCACTGCTTGACTTTTCCTCTCAAGACATCCAATCACTGAAGATGGATGCGGAAAGAAAAAAAATGGAAACATAAATTATTTCACAGTCTTCACACTCTTCCCCTATTGGACGATTCAGTTTGGAAGATTTAAATAACATAATTGGGGGGGGGGGGATTAAAAGAGCAGGACAGAACAATGGGAGAACTGGAGGCAGAAACCAATGTGTGGTTCTTTAGTTGGCAACCTAGCGATACTCTGTCAGGGGAAGGCAGCCATGCACCCCAACCCCCTCAATGCACTCCAGAGCCATGTACCTCACCTGTCGCAGAGAGAGGCTTCATTCTGCAGTTAAGGCAAATCATTTGGGTCTTCCACGTCACATCAATTACTAGCCAACACACATGAATTTTCCGTGCTCATGAGTTCTGAAGGCAGCAGACGACTTAGGGATTTGGAAATGACTGTCCGCCGAAGAGGTCAAGACCTACATCTCCTATCCCGCCCCTGATCCTTACGGACAACCGCTCCCGAAACTGCTGAGCTGCCATTGCAGAGGTGCGGCTGCCCTTCACTGATGTATTAGGCTGTGGTGAAATATGCTGGTGGAAAACGCTCTCTTGTTATCTGTTAGGTCTTCAATGGCAGCCAGCTTTTTCCAGTGGAAGTCGCATACCTGTCCAGATAACAGTTTAATGTCTTCCTGATGCATAGCTGGTGCTCATTTGACCATAAATAGTGTATCAGGAACAATAGTTGCCCTATATTATTTTATACACTAAATTTGATTTAATGGTTAAATTAACCAAAAGGTTATTAGGTTGCACAGACTTTGGTTTTGATTTCATAATTACGTTATTATTGATGAGTAATGATTCACCACCTAATTCCATATTTTTGCTTTCTCCAAAGTTCTGTAAGGATGGATTTTGCCAACAGTAAAATAGTCAAACCCAAAGGCTCAAAAGATACCTACACTGGTTACACTTCATTGACACTTTTCATCCAATTCTTTCTCTTTCTCAGCCAATTTTAGGCCAACCTTTTTCGCGTTGTTAATTAATTCGGTGAGCTGATTAGGTTTTCACTGAATCTCAGCCTTGTCTCAGTTCGCCGATTCTGGTTTCAATTTGATAATTATCTGCAATTAGTGGGGGGCGTTGTCATAGATGTGCGTATTAAAGTAAAACATTAGACCCTAGCTAGTTCAAAGTAGTTGAGATTAATTCGTTTTTCAATTTTCTAGGCCTGCGAAAACATTAATAAATTGTACATAATTCCAAACCAAAGTACCTAATTACCATTCATACTGAGAGCAGGGCCAGACAAAGATTCAGTTAACATCTTTACTACGCTTAAATACTGAAGAGGATTGGATAATTGCCACAAAAAAACACCAGGTACCACTGCGATTTGCAAAAAAAAACTTCACTAACTGGAGAAAAAGAACTTCTCTCGGGATTGGACGATTAATTGTGTGAGTGTTGTTGAACAGACAAGGATAGGGAAAAATGAATTAGGGTACCTTTGAACAGTACAAAACGTCACCGTTTTTGACTTCACAGCATTTCAAAGGACCATCACTAAAGCGTTTGAACCAGTCATTGTTTTCCCAGCATTCCACACATTCCAGATATTAACGACATTCTACAGAGTTGGTTCAACCCCCCCCCAACGAATTGTATAGAGTTCACAATGATTTAAAAATTTAAATGACTTTAAAGAAATGACCTTGGAGTCTCTAGCTCTGTCGCAAAATATCATTAGAAAACGGAATGAATATATTTGTTTCACCTTCAATTTATTTATTTTTTAACGTGAAAAACCTTTTCCACTCCCGTTCTGTCTTTATACTCAGTTTTTCATACTAGTGTCTAGGGGTCCTTGACCGTCATTTACAATGGTTCTATAGACATTGAAACCACTGACTTCCTTTAAATTTGGCCAACCTTCTCCAGTTGGTTTTTTAATCTCGGCTGAGAATAAAACGTTCATTGAAAGCTCGCTGAATGAAGCAAACTCAGGCTTTAATTATGTGGCTTCAGATCATACATTTATTTATGGCAGTAAATGCCTCCGTTGTCGAGACAGAGACCCAGGCCTGGGCCACCACAGAGCAAGTAATAAAGGTTATGCGAATTTGCTCTCACTATCATATAAAAATAGAACAAAAAAACAAGTATTGTGGGAAAACTAACTAGTATCTGTATCAATGTCATTGTATTTTTGAGACTGCTCCTTATTTCTCAAGGAAACTGGACAAACAAAACAAGGCAAATGAATAATCTATATAGTTTGAAATTGAATAGCGGTATGTTACGCTAACGGAGCGCTGCACGGATATGAATATAGCGTTTTATTATTTTATCATCATTGCATAAACACAAGCTGTGGTTTAAAAAAAGAAGCACTTTTAGGAGAAAAAGTTTGAAGAGATCGGGGTCATGCCTGGCAAATCCCCGCTAGGCTTCTGCTGCCCGTTCTCACTGTTTCTCCAGATCAATGGTCGATTTTCACAGCCTCTCAGCAGAACACACATTGTAGCAATTTGCTAATTTATATGCTGGAGGGCAAGTTTAAATCTTAAAACATCCGGCCTTATAAATTAAACTATTGACACTAAACAAAAAAAAGAAGAAAAAAGTTGTCCTCGGACAACTCACAATAGGTTATCGGACTCATAAACTGCTGGATGCAATAAAGAGAAATTTGAATAATAAAGACAGTGGTCAGGATGTCCTGAGAAGGGGGCAGGAGAAGTTGCTTTCTGGGCCTGTTAAACCACTGAGAAAAGGCGTTTGGTACATAAGCTCTGCAGGCCACAAGTGGGCAACGGAGAAGGTCGGATGGCATTTTCCACTTCTCAACGCAGCGGAGGAATACAGCGGTTCACCTTTGAAATGGGGTTTTAAGGCAGAATCACTATTACAGGAATTGTCCTTCTCGTTTCCCTTTATTATTTCCCACAGTGACGTGCAGTCTTTTTCATCACAATCTTAAATAATAAAAATGCCAAGGAAAAAGGGGTGTGTTTTGTGACACAAACAACTCAGAAAATGAGTCACATATTTAGTTGTCTACTGAATCGAGCAGTATTTAAAAAATACTGAAAAAAGAGAAACGGCAAAAACTGTGATAAAATTCATGCTTTCTAGAGCTTCATATAAAGCTTCTAGGATTTTTCTCAAAACTATCGTTTGGTCCCTGTTTCTGTGGGGTATTAAAGAATGGTCTGTGAGCTAACTGAAAATTCAAGGCAGATAGTTTGCTTCAGCAGGATACAAAGTCTTTTAAACCACCGTTCGACATTGACTTCGTGACTAATGTGATCACCGCAGAGTTGCCTGGGAGAGCCTTTTTCCTGTAGCTCCACACAAAAAGATACGGCATGGATTGTCCGAACCAAATCTCACTGACAACAGGGGCCATGACTTGTGGTCAGATGAAACAAAGTTTGAGCGTGTGAAATTCGAGTCCAGATCGAAAGACAGAAAATCTGGACAAAATGCTCGAAAATCCCTGGGAAAATGCGTCACAAACTCATAAAATGCGACAGGATGCATCTTGTTAATGTGATCAACATGAAAGGTGGGCGTGCAAAGTCCTTATTGCAGGGGCGTGAATTATTTTGGTGTCTGTCTTTGGTCAATAACTTTTAACAGGGATCTGGACAAATATGGAGGGTGTTGTATTTAGAGCTGATGAAGTTGAAAGCCGGGAAACTTCCATAGCTCAATCTTTTTCAAGCAATATTCTTGAGACCATAATACCATATTGCTGACAGATATGTATTAATATAAGGATAACCTGTAAGCAGACCGGCAGTTAAGACACCTCTCAGGTTTTTACTGCTGTGCTCAGGACAAACAACTACTAACAGATAGTTGAAGATGACAGTCAGATTAGACAAAGACAGATACAAAAGTATTGTCAAAAGACAAAAGTTGTTTGTATTGTTTATTCATTCTGATAATGGTTTAGCCTCCGCCTGAACTAAAAGAAGACGCGATGATTCAGCATTTCTTCCTAACTATAAAATAATCAAAGCCAGGAGATATCTAACCATTTAGAATCACATTTTGATTAAAATTGGACAGGCAGCTTACAAGAAGATGAACCTTTCAGGAAGTGGGTAAACACACAAATTTGAGTGGTTCAGTCATTTTCAGTCCTTGGACTAGACAGAGAATTTGGAATTGTGTCAATATATGGGCTAAGCAGGGCCTTTGAGTAATAATTTTTTATGGATTCCCGTAACATGATTATCTGGTTTTCCGAAGCCCTTGGAACGCAAAAACCAACAAGCGCTTTTTCGTAGAAACTGGAAATATGACCTAAGTAAAAACGTGTGGGTGGCTTTTTTGATCCACTATTTCACAACCACAATTTCTACTGTCCCTTTCAGCAATGTAGCAAATCTTGTTGCGGTAGTTATTTGCAAATTATATGTTAATCCAAATTACGTGGATATGTCAACAGACACAAAACTACGTCTGTTTGGGCCCCCCACCCTGCACGTTTCGAATCACTTTGTTTTCATGACAGACCACTGAAAACTGACAATTCCTTAACCTCAAAATACCCGTTAGCAAAGAAGTCTATATAAACTCAATCAACTGAAATCCACCAAGGCTCCAGTAGTTTTGTTGAAAGAAGTTCTCATTGTTTCACCAAAAGAGTATGCATGAGACTTCTTTCAGGCAAAAAGAACTATATGACTGCCATCTGTGTGCTATTTAGGTTTCTCCCAACAGCCACGGCTGCTTAATGCAAAAGCTGTCAGAGACCATCATTAGGTGGTGCCATTGAAAAGCTTCAGATTTCATTAGCCACAGGAAGGCCCACATTACCCTCTGGATTAATGTCAGGTTTGTCAGTGCATCGCAGCAGCTGTGGCCTGCGTAGGACTGACTGTTGACCCCCGGTGTTTAACTGCGGCCCCCGCTCATTAACGGCAATGTAGGCCGAGGGAACCTCCGAATTGCCGAGCGTGTTATTGACGCAAAAGGCCACCCGCAAAATCCATTTCTGCGTCCTCACAGTGACAACAAACTGCTCCCAATCGCTGCGCCATTACAATCTGTTTTTAAATTGCGTCGCCGTTGTTTTTAATGCCCGCCTCTTCCAATCAACTGCGGTGCCAGACTGGCCCAGACCTTCTCTGTCCCGGCGTCACCGCTGTTTTTTGCCCTGCCGGAGGTCTCGAAGCATCCGACCGTCCCTCTGTTCTCTGCAGGATGAGATAACCCGCCACAGAGGAGCGGGATATCATTAGGCTTCGCTGCTCAAAAAGGAAGAGTGGGGCTTCGACGCGCTAGTCATTTCCTTCCCCCTACGATGATTAGAGAATGGGGCCAAAGCTGGCGATGTGGTGGTGAGGAGGCAACGAATCAGAGGCATGCCTGATTCTTGAGAAGTCAACGGCTCGTGACCAGAGTGTTTTGTAGTTTTTTTAGTTAGTTTTTTTTCGGCAGAGGAGGCCTGTGCGGCGTGTGTTATTTATGAGGCTGCTTCATAATTGGGTTGGAGTCTGACTGCTTTGGAGTGATGGAGAACAATTGCTTCCCTTAACGATTGGCTTAAATTAGCCATCGGCCACTTAATCTCCACTCCGGCTTAATCAAAGTGACATTTCCACGACCGGTGCGGTCACGATTAGGCCCTTGCCTTTCTGTGCAGGGGAGGCTGTACGATTTCTGTTTGGAGGGGGCTTTGTTTCGTTTCGTTTTAGGTTGCTCATCGCTGAGTGCCACCGATTAGCTCTCACGAACCCCGCATGCCCTCCAAGTTTGAAGAAGGGCTACAGTTCAAACTTCAAAGGGGGACAGACAGAAAAAAAATTGCCCTTGATTGAATGTGCCGCAAAGATTCCACCAACATACCCTATGCTATTGGGTTTGTCTGTCTAGTCACTCTAAAACAGGATCTAATCAACTGAGCTGTGTTTTCATTTTCACACCGAAGGACCACATTAAAGGAATCGCCCACACCTCTATGATACGTCCAAAGATCCTTAACAAAAGGGAAACAAAAGCATACGTAGAAAACATTTTTTTTTAGCTGAACCCCCTTTTGATGCTTTTTTTTTAGAATGTCAAACCTTTAAAAGTGCTGGAATTATGCGAGCAAAAGTTCCACAGAACAGACCAGAGACCAGCATAGCTCAGTCTTTCAGTCACCACTTCATAATGCATTAGCTCAAAGCTTTTCTGGACCACGGCCTAATCACGTAATCCTCGTAGCAAACGATGCCTCATAGCCCTTGCAAATAATTCATCTTAGTCAACGGCCTTACGCCACTGAAAATGTTGCGGACACACGCGCAGCCTGCTCCCACTCACCGCGGATGAGAGCAGACGTATAGAAGACGTGCCGTCGAGCGTAAAGGTCAAGTTCATTCACAACACGCATTGTGGCGTTCTGTGCTGTTCACCCTGAGGGGTTGGAATTAAAATAGCATCTAACCTACTCAGCACATGTGTTACATTTACATCCAGATTTTCTGACCGGTATATCTCAAATTCCTTTTTAAAAAAGCCCATTTTATTTTCGCAAACTTTCCATTGTAGTCGTCGAATCAGCATTCCTTGCGGGGGATGACCATTCTGAGGAGAACACTCAGAGATCTCCCCTCACGCTATGACGTGGGCTCTGCTCCATTACTAAGATGTCCACAGTGATGAGGAGAAAAGGGGGGGGGGGGGGAAATACAAGTTTATGAAAACACAACTTACAGGCTAATAACGGAACAGAAAGGGAAGGAGGGGCAGAAGTTTGGAAGTTTACAGCATTTTTTTGTGAACAAGACGTTCTTGTATCCAAAATTCACCAATTGCCTCATCTATACCCAGCGTTGGTGTTGACAAAACTTCTCAGAAAAAGCATTATGCATCAGACCAGGAAGTGAGCAGGAAATTAGATCCTCTGTGGTACACCAGCATATCTCCAGAACTTTGTTTTGCCCAGCAGCTCAGTTTGAAAGCGTAAAGGCTTTTTCATTCACATTCTACAACAGCGCGTCTGGCTTTGGTACGGTGCATCAAAGCCCGTGCCCCAAAAAAATAAAAAATAAATTCAAAGCACGTTCCCTCAGGCCAACGTTACCATGTGCTTCGTGGGAACCAGAGATGTGTTGAGTGGACAAGCGGAGAGCGCAGCATTTTCTGATGAGGCCAAAAGGTCCTTAAACAAGGCAGGAGATGACAAGCTGCGTGGCGGCCGCAGTTTGGTGGGAGGACTCGAGCAGCGTGGTGGGGCTGCTGCCAGATCCAGCGCTGTCTGCTTTGTGTTAATGACGTCTCAGCTCCTTTTCTCAACCGCAGTTTTTCTTTTTCAGGCTGCAGGTGGAATTTGGCGATGTTGCGCAGTGTCGGCTTGTCGCAGCGAGTTTGTCTAGACACGCACGCACAATTATCTTCTCGTTTTCGGTGCTCACTAATCAGTTCAACGCGCTCCAGTATCAGCACACGTACAGGAGTGTCTGTTCTGCCTGCACTACAAATATTTAAGGATTATCATCTGCTTAGCATTCTTCCAAAGGTTGATTTTAAAAATGGGTAAAATTGCTTAATTAATGTGCAATTACTTCATCCTCTTATTTATACCTCAAAAAAAAAAAAAATCCAGACCCTTCAAATTCTTTAACTTTAGGTTATTAATGGCTTAGTACCAAAAAAAGGCTCAGTCAAAACAAAATAACTCATTAATAGCAGGAATCGTGCAAAATGAAAACCAACTATTCCAGTTTTCGGAATAAAATGAAGCATTGTCTTTGGTACAAAAATATTATTATTAATATTTTTACAGACATGATGGGTTAAACTCACCGAAATCTCAGATTCGGTCTGAATGCACCGGCATTTATGTCATTTGTAGGAAACTCTTTAGAAATAGTGTATTATTATTATTATTATTATTATTATTATTATTATTATTATTATTAACATTAACATTATCGTGAAATTTTTAAAAGATTATGTTATTCTTAATATTATTTGTGATGTCCTTCAGGGCAGCTGCAATTAGTTCACTAATAATTGTTGGGATAGCTTCTTTGAATCCAAAGTTAAAAGCTACGCCTGAAACAAAATGCTCAGCCACAGCTGACGGTAATTCTTTTTCAAGAAGGAAACGCTTGACTTGAAAACGAATGTTCCCAAGTATGGCCAGGGCGCGCTTCTCTTCTTCAACATTCAAAATCAACAGGCTTGCATGTTGCTTTGAGTCATAGCTTTCACGCAACTATTCCGACTACTGCGGTGAGTGCCAACGTGCGTCGGAGAAAGCCTGCTGAAACTATAAGGTGGCTCATGTGTGAAGAAACTTCATCATGCTGCGCAAATTGACAGGTTTCTTTAGCTAGAGACCTGTGAGATCCCTATATGAATTTGGCGGATTTCGCATTTGACTTATGTCAGTAGAACTATTACTTCAACTTTCTGCCTGTCTCCAACCTTCTGTCTCAGTCCAGCTGCAATGGAACCCCACCTCCTGACCTGCGAGTTTAATCAGGGGGGTTGGCTGCCTGCCAGCTGGGCAGGGAGACCACATTTCCTGGTGTCTGTAGCCGGCTACCCGGCATCTTTTTAGGTGAGGGAACCAGAGATAGTGCGGGGGCTATCCCAGACATAGAGATGGGAAGAGGGCCCCCGGGCGAGAGTTACTTCACACTGAACAGGGAGGAATTTGAGTCTTCAGACAAGGATGGGGCCTCTGAATGTTTGGGGTGTCACTGGCTCATATGCATTAGAATTGGGACAGGATCAGAGGCCCTCAGTCACTGCTGTAGTGGTCACAATGCAAAGCGATAATGCAGACAGCTAGCAAATGGTAAATTTGATTGTTAGTTCAGGAATAATTGCTAACATGTAGCATTTTGGCTCACTTTGGTGATTCTTCCACATGTAGCCAGATGTACACAACTCAAAGCGCCGCGAAACAATGAGAAGTACCTCCGAATGCCAAGAGCAGTTCTCATACTGATTGCTCTTCTAATCACCTTGTGTGCTGTGTTGCTTAACCTTTGGCATGGCTGAATATGGGACCCATTTAACGGAGCATGGAGGCTTCCTTTCCATTGTTGTTTCAATTCAAGGAAATTAAGGTGTAAAAAATTAAGCGGGTCCTTGAGATGAAAACTTGGAAAAGGTAACGAGAATCCGTGCCAAATTCTATACTCTTGCTTATAAACGACAATGCCTGGAATGGCTGCCAAAAAATGTAAAGGAAAGATCTGAGCCAAAATTTCTCAACAATTTGCTTTTGCTTTGCATACCAGGAGTTAATTCTCTGGCACATCTACTACCCGGACGAGCGCAACTTTGGCAGAGCTCTGCCCAGGCTGGGGTGAATGGAAATCCTCAGGGCGTTCCTAACTTGCAGTGCTGGTGAGAGGGAAGTGTCTCTCCCCGAGTGTGAAAGAGAAGGGTGGCTCAACAGCAATTGGATTAGAGGAGGAATTGTAATTCCTCATCCTCCCCATGAGATGCACTAGCAAAATTGGCAATTCCAAATTGGGAGAAAAAATCAATGAAAACAGCAGATCAAAATTTAAAGAAAGAGAATAAACAACGCTTCCCCTTCAATGAGTTTTGGATTAACCTCCTCGATTTGAATAAGATGTTTTAAATGTTGCGATGATCGTTAAACAGTGTTTTCGTACGACAAGTCTCTTCCCGTCCGTTGTTTGTGGAGATCTGATTCTGTTGTTTCTGTGAGACGGGGCATCTGTTTCTGGCCTGGGATCTTCTCCTCCTGCGCTAATGAGCAAGTAAAACGATACGTAGGAGGCGTTGGCCTTTGGCATTCCCACAGAATCCCCGAACAGCACCCGAGCCAGGTGTCAAAGGCCCGCAGGAACTCCCCAAAGACAACAGACGGCCGACAGACTGCTGTCTCACGTGCATCCCGCCAAGGCCAAACGACGGCAGTGTGATTCTTTACATTAACGTGACCCTTTGTTTGATTTTCCCAGATGTCCGACTGTTCGGAGATCAGATCCTTTGGTCGGCACCGCATTGGATGTGGCAGGATCGGGGGATGGGGTTGAGTGCCGTGTCGCTTTTTTGGGGGGTTTACATTAAAATAACCTCATGCTGATGATGAGTGTTAGAACACAGGGACGGACACGCCAGAGAGATCAGGCTGTAGCCAGGAGAGGTCGAGGCAAACTCCATGGAGAAGACGTTCTGTCAGACTTAGTTAATTCTTTCAGATAGGTTATTGACATGAGCACACAGAATATTGCACAAACGCAGGCCCATACTGTGTGCTCTGTCAGTGCATGTGGCCCTAATCGTCTCCGCAAAGCCTCTGCACATGCCTCATGTGGTGGTCCAACTTTGGGGGTATCCGTAACTTACATCTAAAAGCACTCCATACCACTCCAACCTTTTTTCCCCCCATATATATATATATATATATATACATGTAAAGAAGTTTATCGTACATTCTTTCTTGGTTCATATTAACCTCAAAGAAGGTGTGATCCCTCTTAAATGGGCAGCACTGCAAATCTGATCAACATGAACTAGGTGAGCATCTTGCATTTTGGACCCTCCCCCTAATCTGGGTCCAGTAGGGATCAGCATATTCCCCCTTCCTTTAGCTGTGGCTTTCCCAGTCTTTTGCCGGCATCCAGGGAGCGCATCTCGGGGCACGGGGTAGCGGCAAGGTGGAACGTTAAACCTAATGCTATTACATGGTCAACCCATATGTTTGGCTAATGAGCTTCTGTTGCTCAGGCGTATCTTTTAATCTCAGTTCCCTTGGATAGCTCCTCAGAAAATGGCTGGGTGGCTAACGAGGATATATTTATCCATAGGATCTATTTTGAAAGTGCCGTCCTGGCGGGAAAAATCCCCGACTTTAGTAGTTCAACAGGAAGTTACTTGATGAGGAACGGCCTCCACTCGGTGTTCTCCAGCCCGTCCTTCCCATCCGGCCTGTCCCGCTGTGCCGCCCGCCGGGTCATCCCAAAACCCGAAATCTCCGACACGTTCATTAGTCGCCGCTGCCGCTCGGTCAGTTACGAGCAGAAATGAGAGACGGACTGTGATGACGGAGACCGATGTCATTGAGATGTAGAGTTACGCCTTCATCTTGGCAAACTGATGAACAGGTCAACGGGCGATCGGGTTTCCTTTTCTTCATTTGTCGGCAGTATCAAATTAAAAGTTATGCTTTCCGGCCTCAGTTAGCCCGGGGGTATTGTCGTTGTATTAATACGCTGCCATTACATTTTATTGTGGCCTGTTACAGAAATGTTACAAGGCTGCTATGAGAGGGAGGTTGTCTCGTGTGTTGACCCCCGTAAGGACACGGTTGGAGGTTATTTGTTTTCCCAGTCACCTCTAGGAAAACTATATCACTCAGACGAGCTGGCATTTTAGACCATGAACCATACAGTGCATAGTCTGAGTCATTTAAAACCTCTCCTGGGGCTCTGCCCCGTGGTGAATTTCCTGCCCGTAAACCGCAGTTGTGTGGGAAGTCAGCTTATTGGAAGAAGCTGTAATGAGCTATGGTTAAATGAAGAAACTGTCCCCTAGAACGCACACCCCTGGTAGAATTCACTGAATTCTCCTGGTATGACGAGCAAAGGTTTACTGCCTGGCACGTCAGTATTTGAGAAAAAAATGTGCGTATCCTCACTGCAACATGTACCACACGTTATTTCAGGCTTAGTTGTCTCTTTGATACAAAGCAACTTCCCCAGCTAACACTAATTACATGAATCCATTCGCACAGCTGGATGAGTAGTAAAGAAATCCAGGTTGGGTACCTTGCTCAAGGGAACGACTGGGAGGCTGGGAAGAGAGCCGGGAACCTTTTGGTTACGAGCACGACACCTTAACAAGCACGTGCAACAGACGGCTTCTACCGGCCTGAAGTGCTTGAAAGCAAACTCCATCTGCGTAAAAACTCACTTTCCGACGTGAGAGAATTCCACCAAAGGCAAGTGCAGAAAGGGGTTTGTTTTCCTTGCTTCAATATCTCAACACCTCCCTTCAAAGCTCGCACGAGTCGCCCGATGTTTCTCTCGCCGGGGCCCTAACGGGGAGAGGCCTGGATTATTTCCCATGGTGCCTCGGGCCTGATGCAATTGGTTCTGACTGACAGCGCAATCCCCTGACCCCTTCCAGACAGGGTCCAGCACATTGGGCTTGGTTAATGAGGTCGGCTTCGGGGATTACAATCAGAGGGGGGATATTACCGCTCACGTGTGGCAGTTACAGCTTCAAAGGGGCTCTTTTCTGCAGCCTCTCTGTTTCAGCTCTGGTCTCATATTCCGCAGACTCTACAGTGCCGCTCAACGCAAGGCTCATGTCCTTTTACAGTTCAGTGGTGCTTTGTCTGTAAAAGATGGAGACCATCATTTGGAAAGCATCTTTGCAGGAAGATCTTCATAGATGGGGCACTCTTTCACAGGCATTTAAACAAATTGAGAAAGAGAAGAAAAAAAATTATATATAATAGTAGTAATAATAATAAATAATAGTAATGGAAAAAAAAAAAAAAAATATATATATATATATATATATATATACATATATATATATATATGTGTATAAATAGCCATTTACAGTAGAAATATAAGCCAGAACTTTAAAATTGGTCTTCCACGCTTTTAAATGCATTTGATGTCATGTTGACCATTAGGGAGAGAATAAAGGAGGAATAAAGGAAAGGGCTGCACAGCGGGTCAAGCTACTACAGGCCTGTGTCCCACCTGTGTCCCACCTGTGCCCCACCTGCGTCCGCAGCTGGACGACCCTGCGGTGGGGGAGTGTGTGCGTGTGCGTGTGTGTCTGTATGTGTGTGTGTGTGTGTGTGTGTGTGTGTGGAGGGGTCTTAATAAACGGGTCCATGGATCTGCGAATCTCAGATTTCCGATTGTAAAGACTTTTTTGGTTGTGGGGGATGGATTTGGGGTTGGGCAAGGGGGTTCAGTCAGATGTTTGGAGATGAAAGCAGGTGCCTGAGAAGTCTTCTGGGGGACTCCATGAAATGCAGGGATGCTCATGTTTCGGAGTGCAACAACTGTTCCTTCCTCGATCAGCTCAAGTGTGCGCGCGCTTGTTGGATGTGCAGAGGACACACGTAAATACTGCTACATATCAGTTGGTTTACAGGAGAGGTCAGGCTTGATTGAGCCTACTTAAAGTTTAGTATCAAAAAAAATATATTTTTATTTATTTGTCAAAGGTGTACCACAATATTTTAGTGTGTTTTCTTTTGCCACTTTATTAAACTGGAAAATATATTATGTAATGTATAAAAATGTAAAATAACCTTCTTCTAAAACTATGTTGATCGTGTCCAACCCTTCTGCTGTTGGTTCTGTAGCTAATCTGTCATCTTGCGCTTTTTGGCATGCTACCAATGTTTCTTTCTGACGGGCATTTGGGATTCCCTCTGGCTAAGCCTGTTCTTGCATTGTGTGGCTGCATGCATTTTAACAATGTGTTTAATGTAATGCCATGTAATTATTGTGTACTCTCTCTGCATTTGAATGCCAAAATGGTTACATTTAGCATTTGCATTTGATTTGTGTTGGTTGTGCTTGTTGCGTTGCGCATTCACATGAGCACGATTTCCATTTTCGAAACCGCTTATCCTGGTGAGGGTCGCAGGGACACCAGAGCCAATCAGGACGGGACGCCAGGTTAGGGTTAGGATGCATGGCCAATTAACCTAACCCGCAAGTCTTTGGACAGTGGGAGGAAACCGGAGGGCCCAGAGGAAACCCACATGGACACAGGGAGAACTTACAAACTCCACACAGACCGGCACCCTGAGCCGGGACTCGAACCCAGGACCCCTGGCGCTGTGAGGCAGGAAATTATATATACCTTCTATTCTTCACCACAGAGTGTTGAAGGAAAACTGAATTCCTTCACTGATTAAAATGTTACCCCTGTTCTAGAGGCTGCAAGTTCCTTAGTTAAATATAAAGTGCAGAATTTGTACTGCACGCTGAACACTAACCCCGTTTTCAGCTTACTCGGTACGACTTCTACAGTACATCGTAATAAAGGAATCAAAGGACAATGCCAGCTTCTAGACATTATACCACGGTCCACCTTTTCTTTATGAATTGGCTATGTGTGTAATCTGAAGTATACAACTTCTTTTAAGACCAGCCTTGAGAAGAATATTCAGATGCATGGGGTAATATTTTTGTCAGGCACTGCAGTCACATTTAGGGAGTTAGCTTTGTGAGGGGGTGCAAAACTTTTTAGCGAGTTATTGAAGATTGCCGTTTCTTACACAAACCTCCTACTCTCTCTCCCTCCGTTCCAAACTCCCTAAAAAATATTGTTTTAAAAATACATTAAGCTGGTTTTGATGAAAAGCTATGAAATATTCTGATGCATTAAGGACAATGGACCAACTCCCAGGTGAACCAACAGACGCTACACTAGGAAAGCATTGCTCTGCCACCATGCAAGCTCCGACAGGTGTGGACCTCGGATTGGATTTCAGAGAATCTTCGTTTCCCCCTTCCAATTCCACTCATTGCACAGAAAGAGAAGTCCTCATCTTGGGCGAACCTGACCCGAGTACACGTTGTGCAGAGGAGCCCTGGCAAACGCTTGGCTGACGCAGGTTTCAGCTCGGCCAGAGCTCACAGACTCTCACAGTGCTGTGAACACCTGGAGGTTAGCTGAGCTTAGACTTCTAATCCTCATTTTTTATTGCTGCTGGGCTTTGCTTGATGAAAAATTGGGTAATCGGGGGAAAAGTCAAATGGTTCCCAGAACAACCCAACTTGGAAAAATTGTTTTTGGGTAATCTTTCGGATTAGTCCTTAGGGATAGTTCAGAGAAACATTGCTGTGCACCTGAACAGAAGCAAGACCACAAATTCTCCATCGGTGCTGTAAAAAGTTCCTCTTATCCTCATCTTCTTAACCACAAATTGAGGGACATGTATCTGTCCCTTAAAAGAACATGGTGGTTCATCAACCATTACAGACTTCAACTGCATGAGATTATCGCTCATTCTTAGCCGTGTGGGACACGTGGCTCAAATCCAAGAGATTTGTCTGGATTCCTGCCCTTGTCCGACACTATTTTCACTTAGAGCATGTCCACCACCTTCTACATGACAGTGAGGAGATTCTCCTCTGTTTTAGGTTTTTTTAAACTAGTCTTAACAACCTCACATGTTTTTTTCCCCTCCCTCACTTATCTTTAGATGTCTCCATTGACCTGAGCCTGATCAATACAGAAGCTTCCGCACCTGATTCCACAGGAACTGGTCCTCGCTCTATCGCAAGCCTAGATGGCTGGGTTTTCGCTGGCCACCCAGGGTCAGGATCAGGTTGTTTGTTAACCCCAGGATGTTTTTGCATGGAAGATATTTCTCTTTGTTTGTTTAGAAAATTAGCAATTGTTTTCTCAACTGTAAACAATTAGGAGATTTCCGCACGAGGAGCTGCCGGCCACAGCTGGAGAAGACCCGCCCTGTCGTGGTGTGGCAATCAGGTCGGCGGTAGTCTGGCCCCGTGTCACCTTGACAACGCCTCGTCAAACTCAGGCCAAAGCTCTGCCTGTGGCCGCAGTGACCCCTCTCAAGGTCGACGTGTTTTTGTTTACAGAATCCCTGTAATAAACGGCTCCACTCTGAAGTAGGAAACTGGCGGTAGGGGGGCGAGGTGCATAGGACGTCCACCAATCGCCTGGCCCATCTGCATGCCATACTTAGTGGATACATTCCACTGCTTTGTCCATGGGTTTCAGAATGAAAAATGATCTTGGCACATGTGAGTCTTGACCTGCGTACGTTTCAGTGGGTGAAAAGAGGTGGAACAGTCAAAATTGGAGATATCTTCGTTATCATTCTGGATGCTGTCATTCAAATTTAGTATAAAGTGTCATCAAACTGAATAAGTCTTTTGTTAAACCACCCAATTTTACAAAATGTAGGTGTCTTTATCCAAAGCTCACAATTTCTGCCTTCATCCACCCGTACAGATGGCTATTTACTGAAACAAGTCAAGTACCTTGCTCAAGGATACGACAGCTGGGGTGGGGTGGTTCATCGTAACTTTTCGGTTACAAGCCTCCTTAACCACTACACTACCAGTGTTAGCAAAAACAAACCTGTGCATGGTGACCTTCACTTACAGATAGTCAGAGAAATAATCATTGTGTAATAATTCAAACAGGATTGTTGCATATTCCCCTGCGTTGACATAACCTGTATAGGTGTTGGTTGGTGTTAGTTGCACAATAATGGTTTTCATGTGTTCATAATGAGTGATGTATTTTTCTTCTGTCAAATTCTCTGTTCCCTCTGTTCTGTCCAAGTCTGTGTGTATCATATATATAGATTTAAGGAAATATCCTGGCATGCTGGGGTCTGCCCAGTCCAGGAGGGACCAGGCAGAGAGAAACACGACGTCAGTTTATGGCCTTTACTAACCATTTCACTTCACGAATAAAGTGGATGGTAAAAAGTCTCCAAAAAACAAAAAAAATCCTTTTGGATACACTGGATATATGTGGTATGTTTAGCTTCTGCATCAAGCGTGTTGATTGTCACCAGAACTCCAGCTGCAAATTGAACGCACTTGCACAAGGGGAACGTGTTGACGCTCCTTCTTAAGAGGTCAAGAGAGTGGACTTAATAATAAAAAAATAAATAAAAATGATGAGACTTTCAGTCTCTTCTTAGACAACCCTGCTTTCTCCCTTTTTAAAGTATTTATTGGATGCACCTGAGCGCAGTCTCGTTAGGGGAACCACACTCAGGTGTGTCAATTAAACCCAGGCAGTGAGCCTGGTAATTGTGCTCCTTTCTGGAGACACTGCTTTTCGGGTGCCACAATTATTTAAATGTCATTAGACTCGATGGTTATAGATCACATTGTCCGCTAATATATGCAGTGATTTGTTTCCCCCTCTGAAATAAACAGGCTTGAATTTACTGCCTCTTATGGGATGTTTATACTTAACTTTTCAGAAATTTCTTTCCTTTCTCTCTTGTTAATCTGGACTGGAAATTATTTTGGACTGGTTTTTGTCGCCATTGTCATCATTCACATTCCAGGTTAATAACTTATTTACTTTGTTAAGAATTACTGCATATGGAAATTATGAGGACTTATCTTTTTTATGTATTCCAAGAAACGTTAGTTTAGAGACGGAGCAATCATGAGAAATTTTCTCTCTCTTAGCCCTCCTCTAGCAATCACTGCTGTGTTGTTTGTAATGTGACTTAAATCAAAAGGGGAACAAAAGAAGTGGATAATGGCCTCAATTCCCAAATTTCTGCTCCACAGAGAGAGAGAGAGTGTGTGTGTGTGTGTGTGTGTGTGTGCGCGCGCGCGCGCGTGTGTGTGTGTTTGTGTGTGTGTGTGTGTGTGTGTGTGTGTGTGTGTGTGTGTGTGTGCTCGTGTGCGCGTGTGTGCACGTGTGCACGTGTGCGCGTGTTTGTGTGTGTTTGTGTGTGCGCGTGTTTGTGTGTGTGTGTGTGTGTGTGTTTGTGTGTGTGTGTGTGTGTGTCTGTTTGTGTGTGTGTGTGTGTGTGTGTGCGCGTGTGTGTGTGTGTGTGTGTGTGTGTGTTTGTGTGTGTGTGTGCTCGTGTGCGCGTGTGTGTGTGTGTGTGTGT
>JAOYSI010058499.1:0-24311 GCA_025775065.1 Hiodon alosoides
GCATCAGGCCCTGGAAGGCTTGTAAAGGTAGAAGGTAAAATGAATGCTGCAAAATACAGGGAAATCCTGGAGGAAAACCTGATGCCATCTGCACGAGAACTGAGACTTGGGAGAAGATTTGTTTTCCAGAAAGATAACGATCCCAAGCATGCAGCCAAAGCTACACAAGAATGGTTTCGAAACAACAGTGTTAATGTCCTGGAGTGGCCGAGTCAGAGTCCAGACCTCAACCCAATTTAGAATCTGTGGATGTGCCAGACTTTTCGGTTGATTAGTGTCAAAAAAGCAACTTCACTATTTAATTTAAAAAAATACTATCTACAATTACAGTACTTTGTTCAAGGGTACAACAGCTGGGGTGGGACTTGAACCGACTATGAACGGTTTTACAAAACTTAACCACTACCCCACAGATGTGCTCCGACCCACTCATCTGGCTTGGACCAATAAAAGTGTGCTCTGGATACATCTAGCCTAGAATCAAGGCACTTGTTGAACAGGCTTGCTCTAAGGTCTACTTTTTTCTTTACTTTTAATTTAAGAAGCATGAAGTCTCGTTTCTGGAATGTAAAATAGAAAAGATTGATATTTCAATACAAAGTGTTACTCGCCTCTTCCATCTGCAGCATAATTAAACATGTAATTTTTCATTCTCTTTTTAATAAAGCAATTATCCAGTTAGCATCAGAATTATTTCATGTGAGCGGTGAACATCAACCAGTGAGATATAGCCAGCTGTCCGGTGGATCCCAACAACAATGAACTAATGAGGCATTTATGCCACGGTCCATGATCCAACTATGTGGACGTGCACTGAATCAGAACTGGCCGTGGGCCTAATACTCCCTCACAGACAGGAAGGAGACTGTTATTACCATATACAGGGAAATATATATGGTCATCACCCAAACTGGGAGGGAATAACATGCTCAATGTTTTCAGGGGCGCTTTTAACTCGTTTAACTGCTGGAAGGGTGATAGGGCACGGGTTTTTGTCCATGCCCGTCATAATCTACCCTCGTTAAAGGGTTATGGAACATTAAGAAACATAGGTAATTCTGTTGCCTTTGGCATGGGTTCAAGACCAGCCCCAATCCCTGTTCTCCATACTCCATGTAGTAAAAAAACACAAACAAACAAAAAATAAAAATTATTTCCATCAAATAAATGGAAACTTATTTCAGCCCATGAAACTGCGGTTTTCATTTTCAGATTATTTGTTTTAAATCCTAAACATTAGTAAAATTCCATCGGGCCATTCCAGTGCCTCTTCTATATCTGCTTAATGAAAACCGTGAGAGAGGGTAATATTCCTCGGTTGCAATCTTCCCTTTTGCTTTATGTCATCTTTGTATATTATGGTTTCAAGAAAATTTAAGCTAAATTCAAACATGCTCAGCATTTCCAGCTCGTTTAAGTGCAATGATACAATTTTTTTTAATGCAGCTGTTATTTTACTGCAGAAATAAAGTTTTATTTTGACCTACATGTACTGTTAGTTTCCATTGAAGTGGGAGGGATAGAAGAAAAAGTTCTTCAGTGCAGACTACTCTGTCTGTTGATAAAAAGATGGCAATTATCTTTCTTCTGCAAACTAGGGCAAAATTACTAACTTTGGATTAACCTTGATATGATCCTGCATTGAGAGGAGCAATTTTTATTGATTGCCGCTCACCACTGTTGTCTAGAAATATGTTTTCACTCTAAGCATTTAAACTCCTTCTTTTGAAACATAATACCATAGCCCAGTTTAGCCTACAGAAGAAAAGAAACGTATTCAAAAGAAATACGATATGTGCCACATCTCTCTCAACAGAGTTGATAAGCTTCATAAAACAACACAAATCCTTGTAGTGTGGAGTGCAATTGTTTCAGATGATCTTGCTCTCTCTGACCTGTTTGTTGCTCTTGAGTCACTCTTGCAGTGCTTATTACTTGCTAAACTAGTGTGAAGCAGTGACACTTCCACTCTGCTATTTATAACAGTCTGACTGCTTAATGGTTCTCACAGTTGTGTTACTGGAGAAGCCGCATCTGTACTATTCCCAGTATGAACGATTCCACAAACAGGGCCTGCAAAATGAGTAAATGTAACAGTCTAATAGTTCATGTCCATGGAGAAAGTCTGGTAGGCTCTCAGTTACGCCCCAATTACCACTGATATAAATATCTTACAATGATGGAAAGAAAGAAGGTGCCTCTGTGTTCAGATGTCTGTTTGGGTTTAATCAGTTGGTTTACCAGCCTTTACTCTAGAAATGAAAGATTGTCACAAAGGTTTGTGTGATTTAATCATTTATCTTTAGAAACTTTAACAAAGAATCAGGCTAAACGTATATTTATGTATAAATTATACATATAAGTGACATAAGGGATATTGCATAACACAAGGATGAGTGATACAAGGATATTGTGGTTCTTTTATAAGAAATAATTTGTGTGTTTTTAAATGCTATGATTTTGCAGCTTAAATGCTTGAAGTACGATTTTACAACAGGCAGAAGATCACATTATTCAAATTTAGCCGACACTCTGATCCAAAGCAACTACTGTGTGTACAATTCAGGTAACAAAGTTACAGTGCATTCATAAATATTCAGAACCTCATAGAACCATGGGGTGTATGTTGCATAACTTGAATGAAAAACATATAATCATTGCAGTGAAATCGATGTTCCTCTCCATGTTCGAAACAGAGGAGAAACAAGGGTCAACCCATAAATATACATTCTCGCTCCTCATGTCCTATACCAACCCCACGCTTTTCTGCCACAGGTAAAAGGGAAAAAATGTTTTGGCAGCCACAACTCCCATTAATCTTATTCCAAATCGGTTTCTTTCCACTCCTGCAGGTACAAAATGTACAGCCGTATGTGTCAGGCCCTAAATTAACTGTACATAATTCAATAGCACCAAACAGAGCTGGGAGCAGTCAGTCCTGCTTTATAACTCTTTTATAATGCTCAAAAACACGCATATAAGTAATTATTGGAGGACGATCAGTGTAAATGCAGTCTTCTTATATACTGGATCAAAACAAATCAAAACTTTGGCACTGTATTTTAATAGTTTTAATATTTTTTTCTTTTTTGTAGGTATTTCATTTATTTTACTCAGTTATTACTTAATAAAGATATTAGATACAGTTGTATTAGATACAAGTGCGATTGGTGGGGTGCCAAAAAATGTATTTGGCCCCAGTGTGTCCCCAAGTTGGTTATATAATGAAATCTGGACAAAATGGTTTCAATAAGACAAAAGTTGTTTTCAGGCCGCAACGTGTAACACACCTTGTTGAGTTATCTTACTTGTTTTGAGAAAAATATTCTTGAAACTTGACAGCTTATCTACACTTCTGAATGGAAGACTTGGAGACTGAACTTGCAAAATGGACAACGTCTGGAATATGACTATCTGAAACTGAAATGTACAACCTCGGTTTCCGAAAAAGTTTGGACGCTGCGTAAAATGCAAATAAAAACTGAATTTTTATTCCTACATTTAACTGAAAATAGTACAAAGACAACATGTCAAATATTGAAACTGTTTCTGGAAGAATATATGCTCAATTTGAATTTGATGCCAGCAACACTTTTAAAAAAACTGGGACAGGGGCAACAAAATCAATCAATCAATCGATTTATTTGTATAAAGCCCTTTTCACATGTCACATAGACGTTTTACAAACAGAGAAATACAATATGTCCCAGGCCTGACCCCCCGAAAGCATGCCAGTGGCAACAGTGGCAAGGAAAAACTCCCTAGGCTGGCAGGAAGAAACCTTGAGAGTAACCCGGCTTAATGGGGGAGCCCATCCTCCGCTGGCCAGCACTAGGAGCTGAATTAAACAATCTGATGTCCATATTGTTTGATGCTATCCAGTCGAGGCGTTCCAAAAGATTGTAATGACTGGAAAAGACTGTGATGATAAAAAAAACAACCTGGTGGAACATCTCACAACTAATTAGGTTAACTGGCAACAGGTCAGTTACATGATTGGTTATAAAAACAACATCCCAGAGAGGATGAGTCTTTCAAGTAAAGATGGAGAGGGCTTCACCTCTCTGTGAAAGACTGCCGGGCAAATTTACGAATAACGTTTCTCAACGTAAAATTTCAAAGAGTTTTGGGATTTCATCATCTACGATAAATAATATCATTAAAAGATTCAGAGAATCTGGAGAAATCTCTGTACACGAGGGACAAGGCTGAAAAACCAATATTGGATGGCCGTGATCTTCGGGCCCTCAGGTGGCACTGCATTAAAAATAGACACGATTCTGTAGTGGAAATCACTGCATGGGCTCAGGAACACATCTGAAAACCATCGTCTATGAACACAGTTTGTCGCAGCATCCACAAATGCAAGTTAAAACTCTAACATGCAAAGAAGAAACCATATATAAACAAGATCCAGAAACACAGCTGCTTTCTCTGGGCCCAGCTCATTTAAGATGGACTGAGGTGACGTGGAAAACCAACATTTTTCCAACATTTTTGGGAATGCGTTGTAACTGGTTGCTAAAATAATGAGACATTGTTTCTTAATCTAAAATCTCCAGCCAGTATTCTCAGTTAACTGTCCATCAGATAAATCTCTAAACTATTCTAGCTGCAAGAGTGTAAAGGCATAAAGGCAGTGCTGGTTTAGTTTTTTTTGGTATTTTAATTTTATATAGCATCTTTCATAAACTAAAATTGCAAAGCACTTAAATGTTGTAGAGGACCCTGTGCTAAAAAGTATTATTTTATGCAGTGCATATTGGTTATCATACAGATCTTTTATTTTCTTTATTTCACAATACTAGTGTATTTGTTAATGAACACCGTGTATTTTGTTTTTTGCGTATTGAATGCAGACTTTTATTATTATTGTTTTTGTTGGTGATATTGTTCTTTTTAAAGCATAGTTACAGGACATGCTGCATATTCTTATTGCTTTTAGGTTCTGCATCCATTTCCTTAAAACCACTTTCTTATATACCCTAATATAATCTCCACTATTTCCTATCTTTCAGCTTTTTGGTGCTGCATGCTTAACCCCTACCCATGCTCTGTATGATATCCATAGTCAAGTTAGAGCTTGTGCCTTGAAATGTAAATATACAATCATTTCTGCCCGTTGCTGAAATTTATTGCATTTGTTCGACTACATTTTTGTGCTTAAATGTCAACGAGAAAGATGGAATAGCAAAAATAAAACAATGAGGGAATTCAGTCGCCGTGCTTTTCCATTTGTGCCTTTCAAAACAGCCCTTTGTTTTCTTTAGAATACGTGATGGCTGGTGTGACCAAAAGAGGTGGAAGCCACCCTAAAAGTGTTTGTGTGCATGTTTATGTGTGCATGCCAGTGCACAAAATTTCAAATCTCCGAACAGGTGGCAGCATGACAGGAAGGAAACAAATAAGATGGATCAGAGCCAGGAAAAAGCCCAACAATGGTCCTTATTCAGGGCAGACTCAAAGCGAGCCTTGATGTGCACTGCTAGCTTCCTTCTGCCAAAGTATCCTACAGCAGGAGAAAGAAGCTATGGAGAGCACAGCTGCACGACTCATCATTATATATCGTTAGGAAATGTATTGTTTCATCGATTTCAGAAACGTGAGAAAATTGGGAAGAACTGGGTACATAAAATAAGACATTGCTCCTGAATTTCAGGCACACAAGTATGAACCATTTTACTGTCGTGATGAACCTTGCTAGTTAATGACATAGCCCATAGTAATGTATAAACATTACTCAGAACACTATTTAGTTTATGCCAAATAATCTGTAAATGGAAACGTTTCTGGGATGCAATTCCCAGTTTTTTCTTATTTTTTAAAAGGCTTTTCTTTCAACACAAAAAATGTGCTAATAGTGTAGAGGATTTATCTACAACTGAGCAGAAGCTAAAAAGTAACTGGATTGATAACAGGAAAGAAGCTTGGAAGAAATTAACCCTAGGTTTTCCGTTTAATGTTACCGGAACTCAATTTCTTTTTCATGGACCAGAATGCTTAAACCTATTGCTACATTCATTCTATTTATTAAAAAAATAATTAAACTCAACATTCCCCAAATATAACTACATTATGTCAATATTTTTCAAACTTTTAAGATACGGTAGCTTTTCACTTTCGGATCATAAATGCACTTGCAAATGCACCTTCTATTTCATTAATATGGTCATGCCAGCTGGTCAGAGACAGAGGGTGGAGATTAGCCTTTTGTTTGGCATTTTTATCACACAAATTGCAGCAGTCAACAGCTGACATTGCAGTCTAACCCAAACCCACTTGCTGCTTCAGCCAGTGCTGTTAGCACTTTTAAAGTGTTCCTAACTATGCACACCTGAGTCTGTGGAACAAGTTATAGAAGTCATTTTGTCCATGTACCAGCAGTTGCTTGCATGCCAAGCCTCGTTTCCAAACAAACATGGCGGCTGCCTGGATAAGGTCACAGTGTGCTCCAGACATGCGGAAGTTAGCCTTGACAGCTGCCATGTGTGGGGCCAGTGCATTCCAGGTGACCGTTTTACACCCAATATTGAGAGGCTGAAGGAGATTAAATTACTGGTAATCTCCCTGGTGACTCAGCAAGTAAAGGCACAGCACAGACTTTAGAGTTTGCCGGTCATTAAGCGGCAGTGCACAATTGGAATACTGTTGCCTAGGTTGGGTTGGGTTAAATCAGCAGGCCTTCTCCTACTGGCTTACCGGGTGTTTGCTGACTTTTTTGTATTAAAATAACTAATCTTATAGTAATGTTGTTGTCAGTTTCAAAGTTGTGCATGGAGTAATGCATTCTCTCCTTTAATTTCACTGTGCAGACACTTTTGTAGGCACTTGCCATTCAAACTGTTGTTGTTTTTAACCAGTGTATATTCTTACTTAAATTTGCTCTTTTTCTTAAAAAATTTAAAATTGTAAACCAGAACGTATTTTTTAACAGGACTTAATTTTTCCTCAAATATGAGATAATACACATCCACGAAGGCCATAATTAACTTAAAAACAATGCATACGTGGAGAACTTCAGAATCTAGGAAATATATTCTCAGAAGTTTTAATATGTTTTAGGAAGCATGGGAGTGTCATGTTTACAACTAGCTGACCAATTTACAAAAAGTCTAGTTACATCCACAGGAGAGTAAATGGTAATACTTTCTCCTGCATGACAGAAATTAAAACAAAATTTCATTTCTACATCTAGATGCACAATGCCAGCTAGCTTCATCTATTGCTTTTATCCATTCCCGTTGGAGCTGAGAAATATTGCCCTTTGTTAACATAAACCTTGTGGTGTGCACTGAAAGCCATGAAATCAGTGAAAAAACTTATGGTCATTTTTTTTTTTTTTTTTGGTCATAACAAACCAATACATTTTTTGAATTGGCCTTTGGCAAGATCCACAGCTTATCTATGTATCTTCTCGTAACAATGTGGATATGACCGATTCTGTTGGCATGGGAACCTTTACTTAATTTTTTGTGTGAAAACCTTCCATCCTGTACAAATGCTGTGAGGAATCTTAATGTGTTGTTAAATGTTAGTCTTGAATTTGAACACAATTTTTGACCTTAGTAGAAAATAATGGACTCCACCATGATGCTGATTCAATCCCCTTCCTGTTTGGTCGACATGACTGCTTTTGGAATGAAAGGTCACAGGGCACATCCACAGTAGGGTTCACTTGAAAGCTGACCTTTCAAAAGGCCTTGACTCCATATTGGAGTGTGGGTGAGAGTTATTTTTCTCGTAGCAATTCAACAGTCTAGTCACCTCCAAAACAGTAGTGAGAAGTAAGAGGTGCCTTTCACAGATGTGAAAACCCAGTGAATCCTAACTCTGAGACCACCAAAAACAATGTTGTAAGAAGCCATACTCTAGCTACAGCATTGTTGTCCATGTAAAAGCTAATTGTACTATGTTTCATTTACACCTATCTGGTGTAAAACATGTAAAAGAGAAGACACTTTAACGATGGTTTTAGATATTTTAATAGATTGAAAACCTACTAAAAAATAAAATGTTGATGATCTATGGCACGCAGTATCAATCTGCAAAGAAAAAGAAATATTTTTTAAATTGTCAAAAATGAACATTAAATAAAAACATTGTTTATTTATTTAATGTGGATGTTACCTAGGAGTAACATGGTGCTATTGTGGAAATAGCCAAGAAATGTTTTATTGCAAAATTAAAATTAAGTACAAAGCAGAAATTTAGGTTCAGCTAGGTTCAAACCTCAACTAGGTTCGACATCAACAATGAAGAATATTCTGTCATTTAACATGTTTTTGGTATTTGTTGTGATAATCATATATATGCACTTAACTGGAACAAAATCTAGAACAACTAGTCTACTGTAAATGTAAATCCAGGTTTTATTTTATTTTTCTCTTTTTCTTTTTAATTTCTGTCTCTGCCCGTTGTAGCCTGAGTTTTACAATTATCTATAGAATCAACCACAACAGAATAAAATAAATTTTGTACCAATGCAAACTTTTTTCTTATTTTCATCTTTCCTTCTCATATCAATGTTCCTCAGCTATAAAACAACTACACGCGCTGAGTCATGCAGACAAAAAATGGCATATGTATAAAAACATTCTGTTAATCAAAGATACCTACAATCAAATGAAGAGTTTATAAAGATAAAATAAATACTGCAAAGGGCAGTGAACCGTAAAAAAAAACAATAAGCAAATATGTAAACATTGTTAAAGGCTTTAAAACTGCATCAATACTCTTAGGTACACTGTCATGCAGTTTTATAAGACAATCTTCAGGTAGATTGCAAGCGAACTTGGATAACTTTCCACAGTTCGTCTACAGACTTTGGCTGTCTTGCTTGCTTCTGTCTGCCCAGGTAATCCCAGACAGCCTAGATAATGTTGAGATCAGGGCTCAGTGGAGGCCATACCATCGGTAGCAATAAAGACCGCAAAAATTGGATGCCTAAGACTTTTGCACAGTATTGCATGTGTGTATGTATATATAAAGAAAAAAAAAAAGGAAAGAAAGAAAGAAAAAAGAAAAATTGGGCAGATTAATTAACTAATGATTTAATTGCAAAAAATCGTATTTCTGAACATCTGTTGCTGACAGATGACAATATGTTGCAGAATATGTCATAATGTTCATATAAATGTTCTCAATAATTTTACTGTTGTTAAAATGTACAAAGGGAGATACATATTCTGCATATGCTCTGTAATAAAGACATAGTTCAAATAGTTAAGTTTACAGTACGTATAGTTTGTATGTATTATATGCTAATACTTGACTTGAAAAACATCTTTTTATCAGGGGATGAAATCATAAGTTAAAATGCAGTTTCTCTGTTCTAAAGCCTTTGTGCTGGCTTGGAAGTTCTACGCAGAGACAACCTAGCAGTCAAGAAGATTTGCAATTAAAATTTACATTAATTTATTGTTAAGGGAAAAGTCAGCAACATCTGGTGTGAGAAGGGAGGAGAATTCAGATTAGGTTTATTTTTCTTAGCATGTTTAAGAATGCTTCCTTAGATGTTGACTAACTAAAGGCTTTGTAAGACCTGAAAGTTGAAAAGCCAAGTGTGGTCATTGTGCATTGATTTTTTGTACATTATTTTTGTATAGCACAAACCTCATTGAGGTTGAGGTATACTGGCAATAGTGTACCTTGCAAGGTTTGTTCAGTAAAATAATGGCATATTAGGCCTAACATTAAACTTCTGAACATTTAGAAAAAATATATATTGTCAATTATCAGTGACATAAACCATCTTCTTGGTCTAAATTAAATTTAAGTTCAGAGGCACTGTAGACAGATATTTATGATTAAATCAAGTAAAAAATAAAATAAAAGCAAATTACTTCAATTGCTGTGGGTTTCAAGAACTAGATGATGTCTGCATGGATGAATAGTTCATTACATAGATTGATACATTCTCAGTGTCAATGCGGGTTTGTGGCAGTGCCTGGTCAGACCTGACCAAACCAGACCAGACCAGACCTGTTGCTTTTCCATTATCATGCCACATCTAACTTTTCCGTCACGCATAATCCCACTGACAACCCAGTCCCCATGTATAGTTCACCATACTGTTGCCAAAACCATTTTATTGGTTGTTGATTACTATTGCAATAACGTAGCAAAAGATGGTAAATATATTGTTATATTTGTTATTTTTTTAAACACAGTTTTGAAATTGGTCTGCAAATTAAATGTATTTAGTAGATTACATGAAGGTTAGTTCTGCCAGCTACCTAAATATTAATGTGATATTAATATATATATTTTTTTAAAGTATGACATCAGTTATTAGTTTAAACTAAAGAAATAACAAATCCTTTAGAGAATCTTGCTTTACAGCAGAAATGCAATTTTTTTCCTTTATCATGAAATAATAATTTAGAACCGACATACTTTAGATACCCGCCAAAAATGCATATTTCAACTCATTGAAAAGACAACAAGTTGAAAGCCAAGTGTGGTCCGTACAACCATATCATCTCTAACATGTTAAGTAGCTTC
This sequence comes from Hiodon alosoides, assembly GCA_025775065.1. Taxonomy (NCBI): domain Eukaryota; kingdom Metazoa; phylum Chordata; class Actinopteri; order Hiodontiformes; family Hiodontidae; genus Hiodon; species Hiodon alosoides. The sequence continues at coordinate 10,504 of JAOYSI010058499.1, forward strand.
TTTACGGGGATTTGCAATGGACACAAGGGGTATGCTGATGCCATTTCTGCAGTTTAACTGTAGTCTGAAATCTGTACAATTAAGTAGCTATCTACTATCCTATTAGCATTGGCATCATACTAGCTTATCCAACATGGGAAATGAGAGCTAGCCAGTTAAGTGCCATTTCACCATTCTAGGTGTTCTACACAGGCAGCATTGAGGTTTTTATTTGACTCTTGCATACGAAACACTATTATACTTCTTCCAACCTTATACCTGAACCACTCCCCTGGCCCATCTCAGCTCGATTAGACAGGGCCAGGAATGGGGTGTTAAGCATTGACCAGACCCTCTTTAAGGGCAGCCCTGGACCTGAAATTGAAGAGTAAAAGTGATGTAAAAGTGTAAAAACGGCTCACGTCTGTTTTTTGTCTGTCAGTGTTGGTTCTTGGTAATGCCGGTGTCAGTGTTAGTCTGTGGTAGAGCCTGTCTCGGTGTCAGTGTCTATTACTGCCAACGTCTGATTGTGTCTGTGTCAGTGTCTGTGGATGGCAGTTTAGCCCTATTACAGACGTTGGAGCACTCGGAGAACTCTGGCAGCTGCCAGCACTCCGGTCGTTTACTGCAGTCTTGCGCCGCTGCCCATGGCCAACCCACCCTCCAGGAAAACTAGGTGAAAGGGTGTCTGCTCTCAGACTGCTCAGTTCCTAGAACAGCTCTTTCCAGGCTGGGGGGAGGGGCTGAACAGCAATGAAATAGGCCTCAGCTTTCAGTGGTGAGACTTTGATCTGTCACTATGTTTGCTCACACACGACACGTGACTTTCCTTAATGGGAAATGAGAAGTTATAAATGCATCAAACACACACACTGCTTGATGTAAACCGTCCAGTGACCCAATGGAAAAATCCTGATATTTCTTTTTTTTCAAGATTTAAACCCAAACCTAACCATTACCATTTAAGTAAAGTAATTTTGTCCATATTATCATTACATTAGCTAATTTAAATTGAAATATGGATTTTAAATCCCTATACTAAATTAATGAAGCCATAAATCAGGAATAGAAAATCTATGCACAAAGCTGCATTGGCCGAACTAATTTAATCAGCCAAAATAATTTAATCTTTCGAACATAAGCTATAAACATGATAACAGAATAATTGATTTACAATTGATAACACACACGCGTGTGTGTGTGTGTGTGTGTATATATATATATATATATATATATGTATGTAGGATATGTATGCAGAGACATTTTGTGTCTGAAATCTGAAATTTGTAGCAAGCAGACAATTTTCCAGATTTCAGACACAAATGTTTCTGCATAGTATTTTATGATAGAATAAGCACACTTTTCCCTGCGCAATGGTCATATTTTCATGCCCTCAAACGTCAACCATTAGTAATCCAATCAATTAGTTAATTATTCTATTAGTAATTTTATTACTTAATTGTTCAATTAGTAATTCAATTTGTTGAAGCTGGATTGGAGCAGTAGAAAGAAAAACTGCAGGCAGAGAAGCCTACCGATATCTCAGATTTCACTCTGTGAAGTGTATCTATGCATTTGCTATGTTTAGTTTATTAAGTATAGGGTAACTTAAGTGCAGTATGTAAATGTGACATCATACTTTATAATCATGAAGAAATTAAATACAGGTGTCCAATTTGAGCTTACTTTCCAGAGCTTTCCCTGGTGTTCATATTGTATCAGCTGAAATTTTACACAGACTGTTTTACTCAAGACATGGAGCTTTTAAAATCAGTCATTCGCTGTGATCATGTTCTTGTGCTAAGTTGTATTTTTATTCACATACAGCTGCACCAAGTTGCATTGCTATGATACAGTTGGTTTTTCTGCTTTAAACAGAAAGTTTTCCTCCTGTGCAATTTCTAAGGGGTGCATGGATGTTTGACTGCAGATCAATTACTTTCATGGGCATTGTAAGAACTAGATTTGTCCAATTGTCTGCCAATTTTTTTCCAGTATTTCATATCTGGTGTAATTAAATTTGATTTAATGTTAAGAAATCAATTTATTGAGACACCACGGTAGTATTATTGTGTCCATTGATAATTTCATCATATAAGGATAAAGTGCCCATCATTATTTACATACACAGTTACTCTGGCATTCCATGTAGTAGTCTAATTATAACCATGTTCAGATGTCCCAAATTGACATTAATATGTCAAATGACTGAACCTGAACACTGCATGCACTGTGCCTACTGAACCTCTGTATCACTACATGCACTGTGCCTACTGAACCTCTGTATCACTAAATGCACTGTGCCTACTGAACTTCTGTATCACTACATGCACTGTGCCTACTGAACCTCTGTATCACTATACGCACTGTGTCTACTGAACCTCTGTATCACTACATGCGCTGTGCCTACTGAAACTCTGTATCACTATACGCACTGATGACAATTATATTAAGCATTATGCCATTCAGGTATATATTGGAATTCATTGAGCTACTTCACAAAAATTACCAACTTGAAATAATTTACTAGCTGTGTAAGATGTTCACTTTGCCTGATTGTTCTTTTACTGCATTACAGTGGGGTTTTTTTTAACTCAGTGGTCATGTGGGAACTCTGTGGTCAGTGGTCATGGCGTGAATTCCATCTTCCTTCTAGTGAGTGACTGTGAAAGCCCCTCCCCCCCGAAAGCAGTCCTGAGTGGGAAAGAGAGAAAGACAGACCCGCCTGCTCCAAGGCCTTAGCTCTGAGCTCATATTCCACTGGGTCGCGGTGTGTGTGCGCGCATGTGTATTTATCTGTGAGTGTGTTTCTGCATGTGTGCGGGAGTGTATTTGTGTGTATGGGTGTGTGTGTGTGTGTTTGTGTGTGCGTGCGTGTGCTGTTATATTAGTTTGCGGGCATATGTATGTTTGCAGTGATGTGCTTCCAAGATTGACAGTCAGACTTGCTGCCTGAGAAGTATAATTTATCAGCCCTTTTTTTACATCCCACATGTCACTTATCAGTGTTGAGGTCTGTCGTTGGCCCATCCTCTGCAAGGTCTGCATGGTTTCATCAGTTTGCTCTGCCAGCCATATTAAAACTTTTAATTGTCTCAGATGTGCATGCTTAAATTTTTATTCTTTTTAATTTCCACTTGTGGAGCTTTTGTCCAACTTGTGGAGCTTTTGTCCAACTTGTGGCACTTAAAAATAGTTTCCTCTAACTGATTTGTTTACAGATTTAATTAATTAATTAACAAGGCTAAAACTGTGTTTATCCAGATTATACATGATTCATTTTCTTGAGAAATTCAGTTGCTTTTTTTAGAACAAGTAGACATACTGTTGCGAGTAGGACTGAGGATGACCTTTATTGGCTTAGCTGTATCCAGGCAATTAAACACTGCCTAAAAGCCATGTTCATATTTAACAGAGAATCACTGTTGTACTAAAATCCCTAGCCATCTCTATTAGTTTGTTATGCAATGGCTGCTACCCCAGTTACAGTGATATGCAGCCAGATGTTTGACTATTCTTTTAACCTCTTTTAAAATTTTATTGGGACCAATTAGATTTTACAGAGTACAGTAATTATTGTTAAGGACAAATAAAGCCTCAGTTGAAGGTTAGCCCCTTTGTTTTCCTCTTTCGGTTTCAGATCTCGATATCATTGATTAAATGGCAAATGTGTGAGAATGCTTTATGTGCCAGGCTCCCAGCCTTTTGGAATAAAGGATCGCTGGCTTTCAGACTCCATTTATTCTCCTCTGTTTAATGAGATATGTTTTTCTCTGTGAAAGATTTATAGGTGTTGATTTCTAGCTGGCATCCCTGACTGGGGCTCCACCTCCCGAAATGTTGCAGTGCACACATTTGATCATCCGGATCATTCTGTTCCTCCTAGTCTGTCGCTAGCGACACACGATGGGCAAGCAGGAGCAGGTGAATATTCACAGGAAACATGGAGCGGAGCTATTCTCCTCGTGTCAGAATAAAGGTGGTGTTGTAAACGATTTAGCTGATTTAGCTAAATAAGTGATTTAGCTCTGTAGCCATGTCAGGGTGTACTGGTTTTATGAGCAGGTCTACGGGGAGACTTTATATCCAGTCTTGACAGCTTGTTCTAGATTTTTTAATGATTTTTTCCCCCCACATTCGGTGCTAAAATTCTTTTCTGGTGCATGGAGAGTTAACTCATCTGGAGTCAAATATGGCATGAGTCAGATTCACCGTTCTCCACTCACCAATTCAAAAGGCTTAAAGCAAGGCACAGACCTTTGAGACAAAAACCTGATTCACGCCACATTTGATTAAGCATTTACAATCCACCCACACTCTGTGGGAGTGATGGAGTGCATATTTCTCTTTCATCAAAGGCTGATCTGAATGTGAACTGAAGGCACAAATGAGCACGTTGGATCTTGTGTCATCAGATTTTTGACGGGGAATAGACCAAAGGTCTGTGAATAAGCTGGACTTCGATTCCTGCAGTTAGTAATTAGTGAAATGTAACTACTCACCTGGACTACAGTCTTTTGCTGAACAAAATGACTGCCTTTGCTTCCTTTGGTGTTAATTAAAGGTTAACATAGTCAACGTTGGTTGACAGGAGATATTTTTAGCCCAGGAATTAGCATTAGGTATAGTGGGTTTGTTTCCCCATAGAGGCATAGGTTGAAGAGAGGGCCCTCACAGAATTTAGTTTAATGGAGAAGTCTCTTATTCAGCATTCTGACCTGCAGGCCTAAGTCTAGAAGTTGCTGTTTATCGCTCATGGAAATGGCGAAGTAACAAGCCATGGATGAACGACACCACATTCCCACTGTGTGGCTCCTGACACCTGCATTGACTGCAGGCCCGCTGGTTTGGCTATAGGCTGTTACTTTTATCTCTTTTTTATGAAAGGAGCCTGAGCGGTGAAAATCCATTGGCGAACAACAAAAAAAAACTTGTATTTCCCTCTGATATTTCTTTCATCTTTCACAAGACTTTTCATTCATTCAAGTTTAGTGTCTTCTGTGTCTGAGTGGGATTCTGCTGGAATCCTCTAGTCTCAGTTGTCCATTGGGCAATATAAAGCCCCCCAACTGAGATAGAGCCAGAATAGTTCTCAGAAAACAAACATGTATCTGTCAATTAGGAGCCATTTAATATTCAATATTCAAATACTCATTGTTCTGCCATGCTGCCCATCTTTCAGCCAGGAAGGATGCATTCATTTGATACTTCTGGTTCTGTTTATATAAAACGAAAGTTTATGGTACCTTGCATTTTTGGATTAGGATCAAACGTACTCAGTGTGGGCATAGAATATGAGTTCACTAAAATAGCTTTTGCAGAAAAAAGATTGAAAAACCTCCTTCTGAATATTTTAAGAGTTGTAAGACATGACCTTGAGTACTTTCACCATGACAGATACATTTTGTTTTACAATAAGAAATAGCAGCTATGGGTTTTCCTGCATGACCCAGGCATGAAAACAATCCAGACGAGCAAGTCTGAGCAGACAGCTACTGAAATTTTTTTCTACCCCTCCCCCACCACAGCTCTCCCAGGGAATGGCCCTTCCCCCTCGCGCAGACTGGTTCCTCCATTTCAATCAGTGCATTCATAGCGCGCGAGAAGCTTTCCTGGCCGCCAGCCACAATTCGGCTTAAGGTCACCTCCAGGAGTTTCCACTTCCCTTAAGGTGGAGACGAAAAAAACACGTTGACAGGCCAAAAACAACAGAACTGCACTGCAGAAACACGTTAAAAATTCTATCAGAGAATCTATGTGTGACTTCCTGTGTATAAAGTTGGCTGCTTTGAAAGCAAGACACGCAATCTTTACTGTGGCATTCTCTCTCCCCATCTGCCCTTTTTTATATTTAGGCCAATCATCAGCCAACAGCCTCGTTAACCCCTCTTGCATTTTTTGATTAAACACAGGGGGTTCATGGGAGGGAGGGGTTGAAGTTCAGTCACCCAGTGTGACCAGACGAGTCGTCTTATCAGAGTTAAAATGGGTGATTGACTGCACCAGCTGATAAGGGCCACATGTGTGATGTGGCAATTCTTTGGATTTTTTCTCGCATTGTGCTATTTGGGTCAAAAGTTAGTTCCCATCCTGTGCCAAAGCTGTAAGAGACCTAAACAAAGCATTGACTTACACAAGTAAAGGGTTTCCAGGATTGTCCTGAATCGAATGTTTCCGTTTAATAAACTAGTCTTGCCTTCTGTTCTTTGCTAATTAAGGTCCAGCTTATTTCACTATTGTTAGGATGCGTTCAAATATTACCATTGAATAGGTGAGATATTTTTTTCTAATAGGAATTAGGCAAGTGTCCCTTATAAGGAACATGTAATATTCCTGTGTGATGTGGTCCCCAACAGGGCCACAGCTTCCTTTTGAACCATATCGGTAAGCGATGTGATGTTTGGTTTCTTTTTGGGGCTCTGACATTAGTAATGATCCTGTGTATATTTACAGACTAAAAATTGTATAATAAATCAGAAAAGCGCAGAGCAAGATAAACAGCTCATATTGTCTGACAGAAGGACAACATTGTAAATGTCAGCTTTAACTGGTCATTCTTTTTTTATCTGGCGGAAGTGTACATAGACTGCAAATGAATGGACACCCACCACATTTCTGCATTTGGCTGGTTTCGTTTGTGAAAAGTAGTTTGCCAAATTCTGAATGAAGACTCTGAGGAATGATTAAGATCACAGTAAATACTAATTAGTGATTGTATATATCTGCCAGGTCGAGTGTTTTTCAAACAGATTTAAAATCTAGAGCTGGAAAAGGACATTATCCATTATGGTTTAGTCTGATAAGAACGGTTTAGGGTTTGGGCAGGCAAAAGAGCAGCGACTAGCTCTGAATAAGCACCATGTGCAGCTAGTATCCCCCCAAAATATGAGGCATGGGGGTCCAAATGGCTCAAAATTACAGTGACAGCTTGGCAGTCTAAAAATGAAGGATGCTCTGAATTCTGAGGAATCCTGATTGTAGTTTATATTACCCATGAGGGCCAGAACACATAAAAGCATCTGTTCGTCTATATCACTCAAACTGGAGAGTGTAGATTGAAGAATCACAAGGAAATCATAAAAAGACAATAAAGATTGACACTCTACTGGGAAAAGACGGGTTAAAACATGAGTCATAATTTTCACTGCTGTCAGGGAAGTTAAAGGGGAAAACTATCGCAGCAATAAGCAATTAATATCCTGACAAGAAAGTCACTGAGATTTAACATGCTGAGGTATAGCATTCTCTTCTCTAGAACGGATTATATCAATTGTCAATTATTAATCACCCCTCTATCCCTGTCATCCCTATCATTCCACTGATACCTCTTTGTAGTGCTGTCCTTTTGGTTGCTTGGTTTCCTAAAAGTGGAATAATTAAAAAAAACAAATGAGTGCCGCCAACATTTTTACAAATAGATTTTGCCCAGCTTCTAACCTTGTCTTTTCCACAGTATCATTATCAGTAATAATGTATTATTACACATTATTAAAACACACAAACTATAAGAACTACAAAATAAACTTGAACTTTCAATTTCATATAAATTAATTTATTAGATTATACTAGACAAGTCAACTGATTGTAGAGAGTAAATTAGTTTACATTGAGATTGTTTGTTGGTCCTGTTTAGCATTAAAAAAAGATATCCTGATAGACATTATATATCACAGCTAGTAGCAGGACTTTTCCCTCCTGTGTCTCACCTCGCGTAGTAAATATTTACATCAGTTCACAGAGATCCTTCAGAGACAGGGTTTTGCCGAAGTCTAGCTCTAATCACTGATAGATCACCTTTGATAAAGAAAATAACGGGACTGAATTTAAATAAGCCATAGAGGGGGGAAAATCCTATTAACTGCCGTTGTTGAACAAAAGAGAAGGTTAGTATTGCGTCTTGTGGAGTAAAGTGTTATTATACTTACAGGCATTAGTTTATAGTCACTATAACACACAAACCCGTACTCCACTCCCTTTCTCACTATAATTATGCGTGTCTAAATACAGTACAGTGCAAAAGTATTTTTTACATTGATGTATTCTTTGATTTTTATTTTTTGTCTTCAGTTTTAGCGTGTCAGTAGAAAAAAGCTATTTTATATGTCCAAACATTCATTTTCCGAAAGAAGAATAAGGAATTCTGCAACAGATGGTATGGCCTCCACAGTGCCCTGATCTCAACATCATCCGGGCTGTCTGGGATTATCTGGACAGATAAGTCTGTAGAGGAATTGTGGAAAGTTCTCCAAGATAATTGAAATAATCTTCCTGCCGATTGCCTTATAAAACTGCACGACAGTGTACCTAAGATAATTGATGCCTTTTTAAAGCGATAGGGTGACCAAATATTGATATATATATATATATATATATATATATATTGTAAAATGAGAGCAACTGAATACATGGGACGTGTATACATTTTTAAGGATTTCATTTGCTATTAATTGATTGGCTTAACATCTGGATTTTTCATAATCAGTTGACACAACATCAGATGGTTGTGGCGAATAACACCATTTACAAAGACTAGGAAAATAAGGCCCTGTGAATAACACTATCTAAGGTACAGCGTATAGTAACCTAAGACAAAAAATCTGGCCACTGTACAGGAATTTGAATCACAATTCAAACAGATTTTTTCTTAGCATTTTGGAGCTGAGCCAGATGAGTACTGAGATAATTGAGTATGAGGATCAAAGGGAACTCGGGAGCCTGGCAGCTCTGGCTTCTCAGGCTTCTCACTGGAATCGAGAATTACCTTGGAGACGGAATGGAATAAGAATGTGCTGTGGAGTGGAAGAATGTATTTCAGCAGTGAAAAACCACCAAGGACAGTTCCCAAAAAGATGTCCTCATTTGTTCTGTTGTTTTCAGACTGCATCTGCCATCAAACTTATAGCTCTAGCATGCGGCAGCCCTTGCCAACTTCCACCCGGTGCATTTTTGCTGTCAGTTAGCCTCTTTGTTTCGTCCCACCTGTTTTTAGTGGTTTTCCCAATAACCGTAGTGATTCTTGCTGCCACTCCTATGCCCACGTTGCTGAGCTAGGTGTCAAAGTCTGGCACGGCCGGTCATACATCTGCATGACCTTGTTTATTTATATTTTAATTCCGACATACAATGTTGTTCAGATGTTGGGCCCTACTCTTAAAGGTTTGACAACCCAGATCTGTTAAATCATAGACATGTCTTGGATGTATTTAGTTTGAAATACTCCAGAATTTATTTATTTGGTACAAAGAGAGAGCTGTGAGATTATATTTCATCTGAGACCACAGGGTTAAGAGGGTTGTGAATAGACGCTACAGACAACCCCCTGGCAAAGTGTAGACACAAACAGTCAGTAGTGGGGAGGGTTCCTTCCTGGTCTGGGCTGGCTGTAAAACTGTGTCTGTAATACATGTATGGCAGGTTGGCCCTCAACATGTTGCTTTCATTCTGCTCTGTGTTTAACATGACTTATATTGCCTCAGGGAGAGCAATATTGCCCCATTTGAATTGAAATGTGGCCACTCTCTGAGAGGGTGCAAGTGGAGATTTAAATTATATTCTAAAAATAGAAGATACAACTGCAGTGAGAGTAATTGGTCACAGGCTTCTCCTGGCAAAACTAGTTTTTCCACAATGATGGCCTTGCAGTTTTGACTTTTATCATTTCTGCAACGGTGTCTCTTTACTCCCACAACAAGAAACAAAGCGTGATTCATAACATGCCCCAATGATGATTTACAATAGCACTACAAACCCAGGCTGCTTACAAACGAGATATTACATAACAATGCAGGACCACTCTTGTGCTTTGTTGTCTGCACGGAGAGTAGTGGTCATATTGAAAAAAAAACCCATAGCTTCACTCACAAGCATCAGGTAAAACCAGGACTAAACCTTGGAGTTAAAGGATTAGCCATTCGGTAAACCACATTTGTTTCTCTCGCCATCAGTCTGATCTTTCAGAAGCAATTTCAGCATCTTCCATTTATCAAACTAAAGCCCGGACTAATTTACTTTATTTATTTATATAGTGTATTTATTAATACAGTGTGTCTAAGCCCTTGGGTGGGCAGCCGCTCTGCTAAATACACAGACTAGCTTTATGGAGAGTGATGGTAGTGATTTATTCACTGGCCATCCACTAGGGGAGAGAGAAACCCTGTCATAAGCTCATCAAAAAGTTACCAAACAGTAACAACAACAAAAAAAATCATTACCAGACTTTTATTAACATTTTGAATTTGTTTTGGTAATGCTTTACTTGAACACCTCTCTATGTAGCCTACATAAAACCTTCACAAAGGCTATGTAAAAACATATAACAAACTCCATAGGAACACTAACCCACTGCCTAACCACTCCCGTCTCCATTGCTCCAGACAAATGCACCTGATATCATCCCACACCTTGCAGCCTCACTGAACTCGCTTCCCCGCTACATTCAAGTATGCAGAGTCAACCATTATTGAAAAAAAATAATTGGGCCCCACTATACTAAATAACTACCTTCCAGTCTACCTGCTTCCCTTCCTGTCAAAAGACCTAGAACATGCTGTTGCTGACCAACTCTCTCACTTCCTCTCTCAGAATGATCTCCTGGACCCTCAGCAATCCGGCTTCAAAGCAAAACACTCAACTGAGACAGCCCTGCTCTCCATTAGTGAAGTGCTACATTCTGTGAGAGCTAAGGGGAACTTGAAAGTCCCACTCCTCCCCGACCCCTCCGCTGCCTTCGACACTGTCGATCACCAGACCCTCATCTCCAACTCATCAAAGTCCACTGGTTCCTCAGTGGTAGCTCAGTATCTGCTAAACTACAACACTATGGTATGTTGCTAGGATATGAGCGTCTACTAAATGACTGAAATCTAAAATGTAGAAAATGCATGATGGTAATAAAAGATTATTGATCTTGTTATATTGTGTTATGTAGCCTCTCAGTAGTTTTATATACAACATATCGTTAAAGTAAACCATAACTAATGGTTTACATCAGTTTGATATAACAAGAGAATGCCAACCTTTTGTTTGTTTTGTTTTGCTTTAGTTTGTCTAATTCATCAGATAGATTTGCCAGGACATTTTGTATAATTCTTTGTAGAGATAAAATATTAAAAATGCAAATTCTCTCACTCTCACTCGTGTCCATTTTGTTCATGAGATTTGTAAAATTGAAACACAAAATAGCACAGACCTCATTTTTAACCAAAAGCATGTTTTAACACAGCTCTTTGCCTCCCTCAACTTCGTATCTAATGATTTTCTTTACGTTTGACAATTTTACCATAAAATAGTTGCTATCAACCTATTTTTATATCGATCTACATTGATCACTTGCTTTTGTCAAATGCAGCTATGTGTATATACATATGTCTTTTACATATATATGTCTTACATGTCATAGCAAAGGTGGAAACTGATTTTAAAGTTTAAAGTTGAACTGATTCAAATCTAATCTAACCTACAACACACACAAAAAAACTATTCTAGCATTCAAAAAAAAAAATATATAAGTAACCTTTCCAATTTATCTCCCAATGTATACTGGTTATTCTAGCTCTGATTATCAAGGTCTACAAGTTAAAAAGGTCAAATTTCTTCTGTCAGCGTTTTGCATTACAAATATAGCATTACGATATGAAGATGGGACATGCACAGCTCCACTAGTAATGAGAAATATCCTAGTAGGCACAGTAGTGAAAAATGTCCATCATCGTTTGATTATAGGTTCTATTGTGCAAAGTTTATAGGCTAATACAAATTTAAATCGACTGAGACTGATGCCCCTCTAAACGAACCGACTGTGCCATCACTGCCCCAGTGTATCTCTATGTTCAGATAACCTGTTAGCGGGATACACTGCATTGCGTTCCTGGGAAATGGCAAAGCTGTTCATTTTGGCCTGAGACAATCCTTTCACTCATCACTGGACAAAGACCCCTATAACTATTGACCAGATCAGAAACAAAAATACCATGTTTCTCTTTGGACACAATGAATCCTACTTATAAAATTCAGAGGAATTGGAAGACTACCAATGTAATTACAATTAATGTTGCCAGTCGTTCTGTAGTAGCCATCAATAGCGATTAGCAGCAAATGTTTGCTGGGAAACAGCTTGCACTGTTAGGCAACTAATTACAATAAGGAGGCAAACTGAGCAAAGTTCAGTCTAACCACTTTGGTACACCAGTTGTGATCTATATCTTTTTTAGAAGAGTATTACACCCTACAGCACTGCGATAAGCGGTTGTCTCTCTAGTAGCAATCTCTAGGTAGCAACCATCTATCCTAGGACCAAAATTTTTCATTTAATAGAAGTACTCATCAGGATTGACAAAACTATAAAAACCAGCCAATTTCAAATGAACAATTGTTTTAACGCCACAACTCACACATAGGTATACATTAACTAGACTGTAAAGTTTTTCTAGAAAATGACATAATCTTAATAGATTAGATATTACTTTTATTCTATGTTCAAAATATGTTTAGCTACCTAGCTCTATGGCTTGATTCTGCAAGAAATAAAACATTTGTAAATATCTCCCTCCTATTATGCAAATGCATCTCAGCTCATTGCGGCAGCTCCCAGCACCGGATGCGGGAAGCAAGGGGGAGTAGGCCGAGGCTCCTCCAATCCTTGCTGCCTTCAAACCACTCGTCTCATTTCCACCCTCCAGGTCACACAACGCACACAAGAGGTTCGGTGCCGCTAGGAGGAGAGGCATGTCCCTCTCAACGGGACTTCAAGGCTCTGGGCACCTGGGAAACAGGCAGGAGATTATTAGCGACGAGCTAAGAACTGCCTATTTAACTCACTCCAGCCCCGGCTACTCTGGTGCCCATCGTGTACTGCTCTCCCAGTCACAATCGACTAATGACACGAGAAACCGGTGAACTCCTGCTCATAGAGCCCAGGCTGCACTAAGATGAGTGCCTTTACTGACCAAACCACTCGGGTGGCACGTGTTTTAAACCCTCCTTCTCATCATTTTTATTGAGGGGCAATCTGCACTGTCACCAAAATTTATATTGTCACTGATTACGCAAGCTAAAAAGCATGTGATATCCAATGATTTCAAACCATATCCTTGTGTCAAAGACGGAGGACAGTTGCATAATCCCACAGTTTAACCAACATTTATAGGCTAATCATTTGGTTTGAAAATCCAGTTGGAATAAGCTGCTCTCACATAAAAAATGTTGAATGTATTTTGTTAATGTACCAGATTAGGTCTCATTAGAAATGACAAGTAATACTGATCGGTACTGATTAGCCTACACTGAAGCATCACTTTCAGCCTTAGAGTGTTGTTTATTAAATTACAAATCGAGTGTTTCATAAATACTCAATAAAGCACTTCCCACTCTCATTATTAGTATAACTATCAGCTACGTCCCTCAGCCTATGAAATAAAAAGCATGTTTGTGACAAAAGGTCAATTTTAATATATCAATCAATCAATTTATTTTTACAAAGCGCTTTTCACATGTTTCCATGTCACAAAGACGGTTTACATACAGAAAAAATACAATATTTCCCCGGCCTGACCCCCAAGAGCATGCCAGTGGCAACAGTGGCAAGGAAAAACTCCCTAGGCTGGCAGTAAGAAACCTTGAGAGGAACCCAGCTTAATGGGGGAGCACATCCTCCGCTGGCTGGCACTAGGAGCTGAATTAAAGAATTCAATGTCCATATTGTTTGATAGCCTCCAGTCGAGGAGATCCAAAACATTGTAATATCCGGAGGAGAGTGGTGGGGGCCCAGATGGCTGGAGTCCAGTCTAAAGGTCCACTGGTTGCTGTGGTGAAAGTGATGCAGTCCTGCAGGA
>JAOYSI010058510.1:0-24310 GCA_025775065.1 Hiodon alosoides
CAGAGGGACTACCTCAATTACTGTACCTCCCAAAGTTCCAGAGGGACTACCTCAATTACTGTACCTCCCAAAGTTCCTGAGGGACTACCTCAATTACTGTACCTCCCAAAGTTCCAGAGGGACTACCTCAATTACTGTACCTCCCAACATTCCAGAGGGACTACCTCAATTACTGTACCTCCCAAAGTTCCTAAGGGGCTTCTGCCTAGACAGGGGCCATCATCGCCTTTCCATGCTGAGGTGTCTGAAGGGTCGAAGGGCAGGTCACTGCAAGGGTCTACACCTGCCTTATCAAGGGGGTAACTTAACACCTCATCACTGCTGTATTGTTCCAAACCAGACTTTAGGCTGAGACTGCTGGGGATGAGGAGATCCAAGTTGTTTGGCGGTGAATCCAAACTATGTATTCACCTTATTCAAAACCTTAAGATGAAGAGTTCTAGTGTTTTTGGAGAGGGCTGCATTTCCAGTATGAATCGTTCTTTAGCCAATGTTCTGTCCATTGTCTGCCTTTTCAGTTTGAATCAGGAAGCAATTAGGTAATTATAAAAATTTACTTTAAGCGTTTAGTCTAATAGCATTATCCAAGCATAATATCTATTACAAGTAATACTTTTAACAACTGGCACTGACCACATTGTATCATAGATTTCAAAGAGGTTTGGATTCAGACCTAGATCTACACCGTTGAATTATGATTGCCTGGGCAGCTGCCCGTTTGCCACACAGAAGCAGGACGGAAATATATAGATTTTATCACTGTGAAGTTTGAGGCCCTGCTTTCAAAACGAAGGTAATTGAAGTAAACAGTCCAATAATATTACATTTATCATTAGGTCAGTTAGGTAATGTTTTTTTCTTTTCTTTTCTTTTCTTTTAATCCTTCTAGAATCCGCACATTTAGCCAAAGTATGCGGTTTCCGAGATCATGAGAGGTTCAACAATTACCTCAGTAATGTAGTGTTAAAATTGCCGTTTTGCAAATCTCTCGGGAATTCTCTACATTCTCATCTGTTGTCCTTTTCTCCTCATACGGGTATGAAGATTAAAATGCACGTTGCCAATTTTTTTTTTTATAGTATGTTTTTTGGACCTCTCAAGTCTTCATATTTTCATAGTTTTTTTCCCTCTCAAATGGTTCCTAATCCTTATATCGTGTTTTCTATTGATGTTCTTAAACTTTTAAAATAACTAACTGGGAACACAAGAAAAAATTAGGAGATTTAGAAGTATTCATTTGAAATATTATTCATTAATAAACATGAAAAACTTTTCTTCAAGAACTTTGATGAAGATTTTTCAAATCGTCAAATCTCTCAGAGATTTTGCTCTAAAAAATTTCCATTACGGGCATTATTATAGAATACTGTGTCTGCACAAATTGGTACACTTAAGTAGGCCATGATATGAGATAAGATCATTAAAAATAGATAAAGCAGCAGATCTATAGAAAAATGGTTTTTCAAGGAGATATTGGATGTTATTACTACCATCTTCTTATTCTTGGCACAATTAATTGTGTTAATTGTGAGCTCTCTGCATCCTAGATTAAGGAGGTCCGTCTGCCTCTTTCATCCTCTCTGTCTGGAACAACTCCTCATTATTTCGGCGATATCCCTCACCGACGGACTTGCATTTAATAAGAGGAAATATGTTGCCCGATGTTTATTTATTTATTTATTTTCTAAAATATCATGTTGTTAAACTGCCCTGACTCAAAATGTGCACAACATCTGTTGTCACACTTTGCAATATTTGCACCCGATGTGCCCCCTGTTTTATTCCTGTGTTAAAAGACCTTACGCAATAAATTATTAGTGGCATGAGCAAAAAATATACAGACCAATTCGAAGTGAACATTACATCTCTTTACAAACTTTGTCTGCTGTACACGTTTCTGTTTGGAAAACTGAAAAAAAGGGAAAAACAAATTTTGACATTAAAGATCTAACAAGTCTGCAATTCAATCAAAATACCAACGTCATGTTTTGCATTTTTGGCCTTATGACAGTCATTACCAGTAATTGTCCATTGTTTGTGAATATACAGATAAATAAACCAAAATAAATTGCATTTTCGTTTGGCGTTACCTGGAAACCAACAGCCCGCTGGATCTGCCTCCTGTTACACACTGCAATTCTTTCAGTGTCCCCAGAAGCAGGAATTTGTTCATGAAAAATTCATGAGTTTGAAAATAGAGCAGGTGTCACACGCTCCTTTTCCTTATTTTGACATGCATTACATTTAAATTTTCTATTGTACTTCAGCTGGTGGAACGCTGAAAGGGACTGATGGGATTTGGAGGCTCTGTTATTTATGTATTCATGATTTATTGTTGTGTGAAATGGCGGGTCTTCGTCCCAGTGTCTGTGGATGCCGCGCGACGTCAGCGCCGGCGGCGTAAGGATCCCAGGTGTTTCTCCGGCAAAGTCATTAAGCGCTGGTTTGTCCCGGCGCCGCGATCCCGGGCTGATTGGGGTCTGTGTTCCTGATCAAGGCTCGCCCCATCGCCGCTTTTTTTCGCCCTCGTCCCGGGGCATTCCGTGGGATGCGCCGGAGCGCAAAATATATTCCGGGCCTTCGATCATTCACGCCATGGGTAACGTGCACATGCTCAGCGTTTTGGGAACGGCGGATAGGAATGTCTTTTTATTGAACTTTAGTTAAGTCCGCCACGCTTTAGTGTGAGAGTAGCCATTCTGAAGTCCACCATAGCTCTGTAGCTTACTGACAGTGGTCAGGGCGTCCAAACGCAGCCAGAGTGGTCAGGGCGTCCGAACGCACACGTCGAGAGGAAGCACCGGCTTATGGCTTTTACGACCACGTATTGTTATAAAAAAAACACCAAGAAGACTACTGAAAACAAAATACACTTTCGCGTACGGCTAAATGAAATAAAGTTTTCAGACTTTAACATTTGAGTAAAAACTAAAAGCAAGCAAAACACTCTTTAAATATGTTGGCTTTTCTAACAGTCTAAAGTCTGTGCGAGGCCCTACAGGCTGCGTGTCAGTCCGGGCCTGCAAGGGGGCGTGTCAGTCCGGGCCTGTAAGAGGGAGTGTCAGTCCGGGCCTGCAAGGGGGCGTGTCAGTCCGGGCCTGCAAGGGGGCGTGACCCCTAGCTGCATGCCACAGGCTCAAAACTTAAGAGTAAAACTAAAAACGAATAAATGTCCTGTATCACTGAACGTATAACTGAAACGGCCACATCATATGTGTTTTTATTACTATGTACAGTATAAACACGATTAAATATGATCAGTTTCATTTATGCGATTTGAGTTGTGCTAAGAATGGAAAGCTCTGTTGCGCTGCAGCGATGTTCACCCAATAGGGGTTTCGCTGACAAAGTTACCCCGTTCTCTTCAAGCATGGATCAAAGAGTTGGAAACTGAACACGTGTCAATGGAAGCACACTCCATTATCATTCCTGGGGATAAAAATGCAGTCAGATACGTCGGGTTCCCATGTGTCGTTTAGGAGCGCGGGTCGCTCCTGCCATCAGCACAAAAAAATTGACAAATCTAAACTGTCTAGAAAGTTGTTGTTATTTTTGGAACTGGGGAAACCAATATAGTTCTTGTTTTGACTTTAACGGGTTCTGTCTCAGTAAGCTCTTCAGCTTGGCTTCATTATCACAGAACAAGGTAATGCAGAGCATTTTGGGAGAACTGAATATGTTGATGCATTGGAAGTGTTCAGGTGCATGAAAAACCTTTGACTGTAACTGTAATGGTTTATTTCTTTTTCTTTTTCTGAAAGGGGACATTTTTGTCAAGCGTCAATTCACCCCAGAATCCTTCCTTTATGACAAAAATGTCATTAAGAAAACCAATTACGTCCAAGCATAAGCTCAGCACTGTTGCTGCTTTTTGTGAAAGGGAAAATTTAAAACACAAATGGAGAATATGATAAACTTACATATTTTTTGTTTGCCAAATGAGTTTGCCTTTTTGAACTGATGCACTTATGTGTTTGCCTAACTGACATCCTCCCTGAGGGAGACACACAGTGCATTCTGCAGACCTGTTATACACGTGGGAGATGTTTGGACTATCAGCTTAGACTATTTACCACCGCTGTTTTTTCACGGAAACTTTTCCCCAGAAAGAGGCCATTATCTTTTAGGTCTTACAAATGCGAAGAGGCAGGGCGATCACCCGTAGCAGGGCTTCGCCCGGCACCGTCGGGACGTGTGCCTTAGTCTCCTCAGCGTGGCTGAATTTCCGCGAACTCACTGACAGGTCCCTTCAGGATACGAGGAAAGGTTGGTCGCTTTCAGAGGCGCGAGTCCAGGCCTCCAGTGCTCCTGCCCCAGACCTACCTCACTGGAAGTCGTTAGAGAGAGCTCGTTATGCCTGCGGCTTTCCAGATCGCTGTGGGCAGCATAAAATGCCACCTGGGAAAGCAAAGCCTAAAATAATCATTTAATTATTCAATGTTTTAATATCGGTATGTTATCTTCCGCAACTTATAGTTCTCTGCAATGGTGCATAAGGATGTGATTTTCTGACCTGGAAATATCAAATGTTATTATGTGAAAGACTCGACACAGGCCACAATTGTGCAATGGAAAGATTTGCAGGTTTTGACTTTTGCAACAATGTTCAGTTAGCTCAAGCATTATAAAATGCTGGCCCCATTAACAGCAATAAGGTGGTCAACAAAATTATGCGTGCGTTGTATTTGCACATTTGGCTACAGGTTCAGTAGCCTGACGGTTTGCCCAGAGACGTTTTATCGCTTTGTGTCGCACCCGCAGTGCAATTCGAGCAGCTAGAGAAGAAATTGCGCGATTACAATGGAAGTGTGCAACCTTAATTCAACCTGGTCATCTGCCCGAGAGTGCCATGCAGCCTTCCAAATGACGGCATGCCTCCCAGCACATTAACGCTGAGAATCATTTCCATTCTGCCTCCTTCAGAGTACAAACGTGCATGAAAAGCCAATGGAAGATGCATTACCCAGACAGCCACAAGACCTTCTTTGGATAGTTCTGTTAAGAATAAGAAAATTCTTGTTTTTCCCTTGTACCATGCGGTTAATTGGGGGGTCCTACCGGCTACATTAAAATATTTGGCAGTGGGAGCACTGTGTTTTTCTACGTCGATACGGATACAATCGGCGAGCCTTGGCAGGGTGCAACTGAATACTTGCATCTGCAGCTGCGTGGGGAGTGGAATCTGAGGTGTGCGGGTGGCTGGGAGGTGTGTGTGAGGGAAATTTAAACGTGTGATTCATGTGTAATTTAAGTGTGCGTTTACCATGCCAAATCGCCTGCGTTCTTGAAACAACACTGTTGCGTGTCCCAGGATTAACATCTCGATCGCCAAACAATTTGCCAGCCAGCATGTTTCCGCTAATTCCACATTCAAGTTGCAAGTGTCAGGTTGCTACCTCTACTGCCGTTTCAATGTCTAATGCAGACCGGAACTATTCAGATGTATTCTTTCAGTTTTTGGTCAATTACAGGAAAGGTAATTATTTCTGTTCTATTTATGAGCCATGTCTCGAGCAAGAATCAAAGGATTATTAGAAGCCTGAGGAGACCAGACCCAGAGAGTGGCACGCAATGCATTCTTGAGTACGGTTTGCATCAATCCATCACACCCTGATCTTATTGGAACCAACACAGAAGGCTTATATTTCAAAAAAAGGGCAAGAAAAAAGACATATACAGACATACATAAAATCATATCCCATTCTTATTGCAGTTGAGCCCCCTTGATGCCCCAGGGGTTATTTCAGACACCAATAACAAATGAGGCTGAGAAAATTGGCCAACACATCCCACAAAGCACGTTCACTTCATTTCATTTCAGTTTGGGTCTGAAGAGAGATAATGCATTTATTAGGAAATTGCATTTGCACGCAACACAGGCTAGTAAGCATCAAGGATATCCGCTGTCAAACAGCTGTCTGAATACTGAAAAAAAAAAAATGACAAAGTGCATCAGAACCAATAGGAAGGTCACTAGTTTTAAAGGCCTATGGCAGGTGGTATCAACCTCTTCACACTGTCCAATCGAAACTGGCCGAAGCCATCTAGTTTTTTTCATAAATCATCTGTGTCACAGATAGTTCACAGATAGTTCACTGCAAGTGGCTGAAAGTTTGCATCTGTGTCAAGTTTGAAAACACAGTTGATGTGACTCAATATGAGTCAGGATGTCAGAGGCGTTCAAGTGTTTTGATAGAACTGAGCGACTGGAAGTTGTGCCCAAGATTAGAACCTCTCAACGGGTTTAGGTTTCGGAAAAAAAAATTTTTTCTCCCTCTGGCCTTATTTTCCACCAACGACAGAAGTCTTTGGCTAGCCACCAGATTGCCAACACCAACCTCTAAAATGACTTAAAACCATAAGTTTAATATTCATCTGACAGATATGGGCTAATGAGCCAGCAAGCCCTGTCATCCCAGCTGAAGATGCACTGACCGATCCTGGTACTTGTAGGATAAGAGTCCTTATCATACAGGAAAATACAGGCAGCGTGGGACGCCTTCGCCTTTTTGGCCGTTACAATTTCAGACGACAGCCTAAATAAGATGGCACAAATTTGACCTGCTGCAGAGTGACGAGTTGACAGGCCGTGGAACTTCTCCTATGAGGATCTTAAAATCCTCCTTCTTGATTCACCCAGCACACATCAATCATTCCCAGATCAAAAAAGACCTCCTCGGGGGGCGGGGGACGACACTGAGAGTGCTGCCATCCGTCTTTTCCGGCACCCAACGTATTTGATCTTAAAATTAGCACAAGGTTTTAAACAAGAGGGAAGCCCCAGGGCAACTCAAGTCTTCTTATGTTGATGAACGTGTAAGTGTTTGACAAATGCCGTCTAACATAGATGAGCCAAATGACACATTGTGTGACATATCTAAGCAAACCCACTCACATTGAAATAATTATATTAAATATGCTTAAATGTTGCATATAGAAAAATTGGCAGCATAGTTATTGTGGCATTACTGGTGTGACCAAATCTTTCTGCACTGGAGAAAGGGAGTGATGTAGCGTTGTATTTCTCAACAAGCTCTGCTACTGTGGCTCTACTGACTGCTTTATTTCAAAGATTTGAAGTACCCGCCCATTGCTCCGGAACTCAGAGTTCAATGCCGCGGCATTTCTGCGCCGCACAGAAATGTATTGGACAGTTTCACAGGGGTTCACTTCGAACAGTTGACCAAATGATGACAAGCCATGTTACTCTTTAGGGTATACAAGATCTAATCTTTAAAGAACTCCCGCCAAGAAATGTAGTGGCTTTCCCAAAACACTTCCCCCTTGTTCATAAGCTGACACCCTGCAATTAGCTTGTCTTCAGTTGTCTCCGAACTGGACTGTCATTCTTAAAAAGATACTATAATTACCACTTGACAGCTTTGTCATTGTCTACAAGCCACTGTCATGGCAACGGGTGAAGTATCTAACCATCTGATCTAAAACTATAGGTCTAAAAACAGTTAAATTTTTGAGCAAATGAACATGTATTAGGCTGAAAGGATGGCAGGGGACATTATTCAGATTTATGTTTATTTTATTCTCTCTGACGTTTGCAAACCTGTCACAGGTTTTATAATTGTATTGCCTAACTAAAACTTGTTTGTAATGATGGCCCCCTGTTATTTATTTAAGTATTTTAAAAATTATTAAAAAGTAAAAAAAAAAAAACATTACCCATTTTTAACAATTAAAATTGCACACATGTTGCAAAAGAACAGCAAGTGTGACAATTCTCCACATTTAGGTTCTGCTTATAAAGGCCATATTAATGGTTCATAAATGCGTAATGGTGCCTGTGAGGAAAATGATAAAGTATTTAAAAAGCAAAGGGCAAAGATTATTTTGTATCATGTATTAATAAACCCTTTATAAAATATTCATAAGAAGGAATGTTTTTTTTTTTTTAAATCTTCTTTCCTTGAATAAAACTAAAATCAAAGCCGACGCTCACCACGAAAAAATGTGTAGCGAAATACGCGGGATCAGATTGCGGCGTTTAAGTCTTCTGAACATGCCTGTCCTATGGGTTGAGACGGGGGAGTGGTCATCATCGGCTGGCCAAATTTGGAGATTGTGAGTGATAACCCGCATCGTTGGCCTCTCAAGGCATCTGATTGTATCACAACGCATTGAGCATTGAACAAAAACCAAAGAAATATGTGACAGGTGCATGCAAATAAGCCCACAGCTGCCACAAGGCGGCCTATTGGACACGCTGAAAATCTACACGCGGATTTTACTTCGACAGTGAGCTGAACGTCAAAGTAAACCAAACAAAATGTAACTCAAAACAACGGCACATAAAATAAACAGACATACATCAATAACATATAAACAAAACACACACAACCTTACTTGCCAGCGAGAGAAATACTAAATTATTTAGAAATACTATTAGAATTTAGGACAATAATTGTTTTTACGCCTGGGTTGGCATTGTTGTGGATATTTTTATTACCTTCTGCTGATTTCACGAGCCGACAGGTCAGTTTACAGGTCAAGCTAATTTTTATTTTTTTTCACAGCGCATTTTTACAAACAGAATTTGATACAAAGTTCTGAACAAATTTTACTTTCCAGAGAACCGAAAAACCAGAAAACCCAGTCCTGATGTGGAAAGCTGGATAACGATTCCCTGACCCCAGAGACGGTCAAGAGAACTCATAATATCAGACACACGCAGAGTGAAGCAAACAGAGAGGAGCTGACTGGATAGTTTAGCAGCTTCCGTGCTTTGTGGGAGGTTTAATCTTGACACTAGTAGTCTCAGCAGGGATAAACTGAGGCAGAATACAAAAGCAAAACATGGATAGAAGCTGACAGTCATGGGGCGGTAGACTAAACTAACTAGTTGTTTGTACGATAATTATTTAGCCTCGTCCGGAATAAACTGTGGCGGCATACAAAAGCAAAAACGTGGTGAGATGTAAGGGACGGTAATCATGAAAGTGATCAGAGTCTTTCCCGCCTCCTAAGAGGGTGGGCCAACGAGGGTGGGCCAACCAATGAAGAGTTGACAGCAAGGAAAGCTCCTTGCGCCGTAGGATTCCACGGCCAATATGTCCCCCTCGGTCTCAGCACCCAAGATGGATAAAGGGCGAATTAAACAGATAGGTTTATAATCAGGTTTTAAATGTTGAGACTGAGTCTGATTCCCAATTAAAGTTTGGTAAACTATTCCATTGCCGAGGGGCTGTGTATGAAAAGGCACTACCACCTGATTTAGCTTTTGCTTCTTTTGGGGCAGTCAAAAAGCCAGCCTCTTGTGAGCGAAAAGCAATCTCTGTGGATTGTAGGGGACCAGCAGGTCTTTCAAATGCGAAGGCTTGAGAATGTTTAGAGCCTTACACATGAGCAGCAACACCTTAAAGTCAGCATAGTGCTCTGTCAGTGACCAGTGAATTGATGCTAATACTGATCCGATGTGCCATTTATTTTTGCTTTGGCTAAGATTCTAGTGGAAGCCTTTTGCACAGGCTGTACTGGTTTTGTCAGCGTCTGAAAGCTGCCTAAAAGAAGGGCATTATTATAGCCTAGTCTACCTGTCACAAATGTACAGAATTTTTCAGCACCCATCAGACAGAGAAAACGCCAGATTTTAGCAATAGTTCCAAGATTAAAAGATGCTACTCTTAACACAATATTCAAATGAGAGATCTGGGTCAATTGTTACCCCGAGGTCTTTGATAAGCAAAGTGGGTGGCACTGAGTACCCATCCTTGTATAATTTGTCATGCTGTTTCGCTGAATTTAATAGTAAAAAGTTAGATGTCAGGCCATTGTTTACGTCCTCGATGCAAGATTCTTCAGAAGATATTGGGCAAATTAATTAGTCAGATTAGAACTAGATCTGCATCTGAAAATACATTTGGACAGCTAGTCAGAGATTATCGGGAGTACAGACATCAGTATGGCACTGCTGCCGGACTGCAGGAGGGCCAGCTGCCTGGGCAACACTCTGGTTTGTCCACCAGGGCTAAACACGTTTTTAGACGAAAGAAGAAGACCTCTCCAGCCCCTCTCTCTTCAGTAGGCCAGGCTTTCCACAAAATGTATTCCAGTTATCTATGAAGGCTACGTTGTTTGATGCAGTCGTGAGAAAAATGTTAAGTGCCGCATGTCTGACAAAACCATGTACCAAATGCAAAATATTCAATTTTGTCCTCCCGTTATCCTCCGATTCCAACAAATTATGATATTTTTGGAAACATAACAGGTTAGCCCAGCGATCCATCCACCCATCAACACATATATAATTTCCCTGAAGGACAAATAAGGTGCACATTTGAATCTGAATTGATCCTTAAAGCAAACGGAAAATCGTTTTGGTCTATGCAGGTTCATTGTGTATTCACACATTTTACAATATTATGAGCTACAGTGTGTTCTCTGTGTTCATCAGAGAGGAAGAAAATTGGAAGAAAATTTTATTCAACAACAGGTTCCCCAAATGTCTTGTCTACTCTGATCTCACAGTTACTCTTAGATGAAATGGATTGCAACAGCCACATTAAGTGACTTATATTGAAAAAATAAAGCAGGAGCGCGGTAAAAAGGGTTTGAGACTTGACGCCTTTTTGATGTTGACAGTAGTTTTAGATTTCGACAAAGCCCAATAAGTTCATTTCCCAACTGGGTAGTGTCAGTGTGTTAAGTACTCTCTGTCATCAGTATCAGAAATTACATGCTTGTGCACTGTCAACAATCACCAGTTTCCTACAAACACAGATGAAAGTGGATAAAATACCAGAATATTTATATTTATATTGGCCAGGACTGCTACTGCTCTGAAAGGTGGAGAAAACAAAATCATAAACTTGTGGGATATCAATTTAATGTGTCTTTATCAAGCTTTATATTGCATTTTCAAGTGTTATTCTTCCGTAAAAGAACTATTGAATTTTGGAGGACAACAAAAATAACTTTAAAATACATTCTAAATGATTCCCCTCCTCTGATGAATGACTCAAAGCGCTCAAAATAAATTATTTTTTAACCCTTAAAATTTTTCGACTTACTGTACTCGTCAGTTCTGCAGAAAACAGTTGGCGCTTCAGTGACATCACAATGGCCGATATCCAATCTTGAGAGTGGTTTCACTCTACAGTTAATGAATCAGGAATGTGGTTTCAGTCCCCACTCACCCGCTGATTGGTCAATTCCACTGGGCTCGTAAACTGGAAACTCACTAACATCTCGGACAATGGGCCGTGTCTCTGGAACATTCACTATGACAGATTTGACTGTCACAGGGATAATGAAAAAATCAGGAATAGTTGGCACCTTCTGCAGAGGCACATGGCATCTCTATCTTTTATGTTTCCACCCTGTCTTCTGCAATATAAAAAAAATTTATATTTACATTTTTTTAGAAGTTAAGAGTGGACGTAAATGTTAGAAAATAATGTGGGTAATAGTTTTTTTTCAGTTTGGTAAGCAAAGGGAATGTGCATTCATCAGATGAGTGTATACTTGTGTCCAAAAAAATCTAAAATAATTCAGATTCAGTCTGGCCAAAACATAATGTAATTAAAACCATATCACTGGATACATACAGATGATAAACTATACTTTTTTCTTCTGTTACTTATTGAGCCTTGCTGAATGGAAGACTGTTGTTGCGTAAACACAAAAATATTTGTAGACGCACTGAAAAAACAGGAATGTCTTTGTTAAAATTTACTGTCAGTATAATTTGATGGCAAACCACCGATAAATGCAAATCAGAGGTGTTAAAGTGACTCCTGTCACCAACATTAGTCTTACTGAAATCAGATATATATATATAGAAACGTTTGTCTGCAATCAAAACTTTCCTTATATGGCGCAAAGCGTTATGATATGCGTATGCCATTAACTATTTATTTTGACAGAATGTCAGCGTTATCGAAAGGCGAAAAAATTTGACCTCAAAAGTATTTTGTTTTTTTATTTTATTTTTGATTTTTAATTGCTGTAAACATGGCACTAAAAGTGAGTTCAGTGCCAATTCAATTAAGGCTCGCCCAAGCGCCGTCTGAGCCTCACAAATCAGATTTACGGATTCCATTCTGGATTGTATTGTTCACCCGCTGTGAGCTCAGCGCTGCCCAAGGTGGGCTGGGCTCAAGTCAGCAGTGATCTCTGTTGATTTCTGGGCACCTGTCGGCTAACAGCGCGCTCAGGCAGATGCGACTAGCCACCAGTTGGCTCCAGGATTGTGCTTTGTAGCCCTAATGTGTGTTAAACCAAAGTCATTTGTCGACTGGTGGGTTGGAGGAACCACTTGCCGCTCCGTGCTGGAAGCAGAGACTGAAATACATTATTATCTTACAAATAATTTTAAAATTTAAACGTCAATGGCCTTCATCCACACGCATTACACCTCCTAATCAAACTGCCATATCTAGGTGGAACTCATTTAGAAAAATCAGCAAAGGCAATAACCTCGTTATTGAACTATCCCAATGGCACTGAAAACAAGCATAAATGAGTGTGTGTTGTCACTGCCTGGTCTTGTCAGTAGGCGCCACTGACCCAGCTGGAAGCCTCAATCAAGCTACCATCCATCCTGGCTTGCACCGGGGGCTGCTGACCTCAGAGGTCCGTCCCTGGCCGCACTTTTCCTGTCCTCACTGCCGTGTTCCGGGGGTACGGGGCGGCGTTAGCTGAGGCTTTTGCTTTGGGCTTCGGGGCTCCACGGTCATTCCGCTGGGCGTGCGTATCGGTGTGCGCAGGTAGGATTTCTGTGGCTCTGATGTCTGGCTGAGTCCGCCGGGACCCAGCTGAATTTTAACTGCCAGCGGTTCAGAGGCTGAAAAATCCCCCAGAAAATGCTGGCTCTGGCTTCCATGCCACCTCTGTGAAAGTTAGGCATGTCACAACATTGCCAAAAACCAAACTTCCGACCAGGGGCGTCCTGTGCAAAATTTTTTGTGCCCCCCTTTCTCCCATTTGAATGGTGTACCTTTCAAAGGCTGCCATTCATTTAGCGCTGTCTGTCAATTAAGATGAATTAAGAGTGGTTTAGCCAATAAAGAGGCCAACTGGAGCCAAGTCTGGGCCCTGTGATCCAAGGACTGCAGGTTCAAATCTACATTGTCTCACCAGCCAACGCTGACCAGGATTAACCCAATTAAAACGATATATCTCTCAGCCGTCGAAGTTAAAGTCAACACAAGATCCCGGTCTGTCAACGCTTCCTGACAACACCCTGCCGTGATACTCCCTCAAACCATAGCCTGCCCGACCAGTTGAGCTAAATTATAACCGCTGCAATTCGTTATTTTTTAATGAGACATTTTCCGTGCTGATGGTACGCACCACAGACATGCCACAGGTAAGAGATTCCACAGGTACCGGAGAGTTTCAGAAGCGCGGTTCTCTGAAAACGAAAGAATCAAAATAGATAGGAGCGCAAGGTAACGTTGCTCATGATGTGTTTGTACTGTCTATGATGTGTTCTGGCTTTCTTTAATATGCACTAAACCGGTGGTTCCCTGTGAGCTGGATTTGTCTGTACGTTTTGCAGCAGTGAACTTGTTTTGGAAAGTCACAGTTACTCAGCAGATTAGGCAGGACCACACGGACTATTAAAATTAGAAAGTAGGAGCGCAAACCCTGACATTGTATTTATGTATTTTAAAATCTCGATTGTAGAATCATTAAGTGTAAACAGGGCACCCTCCGTAATAAATTATTTTTTTAAATAGTCTTTTTGGGTTGGATTTAAGCCTAAACCATCGCAATATGTATTGCGTATGGCACATTTAATGAAGGTAATCCTGATGGAATGGTATAAAACGTTTTGTTCGCACTCTTGGCTGCGGCGAACAACAAAACGCCCCATGTGGAGTTGAAGGACAGACATCAGAGGGTAGGGACCGGCCAGCTGGACGAAGATTGTGCCTCTCTTACAATAAGCTATTCTTCTGGTCGCCAGTTTCTTACAGCGAGGCTGGCTCCCCTTCCGACCCACTGTACTGCACACTGAGCGGAATTACTTCACCGCAACCATGACATGCTCTTATTATAAGCCTTACGTCGACTGATGTAGGTTCTGTGTTTGAAATGTATCTCAACCACGAACAGAAGACACCTCCATAGGCGTTACCCATTTCAGTTAAATCTACGCAGCTTTAAATATATGAGCAACAAATAGGCTGTTGTAAAAAAATAAATAGCTAAGAGGCGAGATCATCTGAGCCAGAGGGGAAGCGTGTGTTTAAACAAGGTAACCGTCTGGCTTGTTTAGGGAATCACTGGAGTCGCGCGTAGTTTCCTCGTGTACCACCTGTGGAGCGTTATGGCTGACTGGTGCAGCCGGCGGAAGTTTTGGACCTTGTTTCGAATCGATTCTTCATGGTGAACACAGGCTGGACGCAACTGAGAAGGTTTGATTACCAAGCGCGCCGGGAGACTTCTCTGCGCTAGTCAGTGGAATTTAGGCGCTTGATGTAAACAGGATACGCAATCATACATCGTGTACAGAAGAGGAGGGCTGAAATGATCACGTTGCACAAAGGTGCGTCATTGTCTGGAAAGCCCCGCTGGAAGCTTTTCCCATATTTGCATCGCTAAAAGACTATGGAAAGTATACACACACACGCGTAAACACTCATCCCGCATGATTACATGAAAAATAATTTTTCTCCCAGAGTTACTATTACTTGGGGCACAATTGCAGTTTCTTATGTTTGTAGCACAAATACTATATGGGAGTTTAGACATTAGTTATGAGAATCTGCTTTAAAAAAAAAGTTCTCATGTCTGGAGAATGCCCTTGTTGACTGTACAAACTTCAGTTCAGTTAGTAGGAAGCTGGGGCTTTATTAGGAAGTCTGTTGAGAGGAACATTAAAATTCACAATTTAATCATTTACCAGATGCTTTTATCCCAAGCAACTGACACAGTTTACAATTTCTACATTCATCCACTTATATAGGTGGATATTTTACAGAAGTGGTTCAGGTTAAGTTCCTTGCTTCTGGGTACAACAGTTAGGGTGGGACTGGAACCAGCAACCTTTCAGTTACAAGCCTTGTCACCATTTTACCACCTGGTGCCTACAGCGACATGAGCAAGCAAAATCGTTGTGCACCAGTGGCAGTGGTTATCAGTGCTGACACACGTTCTCCCGACTTTTCTGTTTTTCTATTTATTTTTTCTGCTACAGGGGAAGTTTAGTTGAGTTCATTTTCATTGGGGTTTTTCTGAGTTAACTGTGTGGCAGACAGCCAACGTTTTGTGTCAGTGTTGTTTTTTCGCTGAATGCTGTGGACGGAAGATGGGTGGGTGTCTTACAGTCTTCATCACAGCGGAGTTAACCAGGCTGGTCCCGTTGCCGGGGAGCACAGGAGACGTCGGCCATGGCGATGTTGGCGATGCACAGCCTGGAGATGGCCTTCCGTCGCCCGGTGAAGGGCGGCCAAGAGCCAGGCTGCCCCGAACAGACGGCGAGCACGACGACCTCCGTGGCGCCAGCCCGGTGCCGTGCCTTTTGTGTGCGTTCAGTGCCGTGTCATGTGTCTGGTGTTTCAGTTATTTCTTCTCCGCTTTACGGCATGTTCACGTGTCTGCCACAGCTCACCTTTTTTTGGGCCTCGCTGTTGATCACCCGGGTTGCTCAGGGAATCAGAGGTGTGGCTCGGTGGGCGTTCCATGGGAAAGAAGGGGGCAGTGTGTAGCCCTCCCTTTATATACACATGTCTGCGTGCTCTTTGTGGCTGTTTGCCTTCTGAATTTGGACTTGTTGTGAACCTTGTGTGCGGTTGCGGGCTGTGAGAGAGCATCATGGGTTAAGAGGGCAGACTGCAGCCTCTCAAACCGCCGGCACAGTGTTCCAATGTTGCATTCAATATTGCCAAATAGACTATTTTACACAATGACCAACTCTTTTTTGGTATGCGTGTTTTTTTACTTTTATATAAAAGCCAGTAAAATGGCACGCTTTTCTTTTTAAATTAGTAGTCACATTGATGGTTCATCATTTATTATAATGTTTTCTATTCTTAAGTTATTTTAATTCAGAATGTTTGAAACTATCGTCAAAAAATATTTTTAAAATCCCTTCTGGGTAATTATTAAAACACATTTTATATTTATTTGACCATACAATTCTTAGATTGGTTTTTAAAAATACACATTCCCTTCACTAGGAGAACTGTTTATTTAATCAGGTGCTAAAAATACATTTGAAAACAAAGGCAGGTTCCATCATGAAGCACTGTGAGTTTTGATATATAACTCCAGTCTAACTGATTTTCATCAGCTGTTTCCAATAATTGTAATTCAAGAACATCAATTTAATTATCACATTCTTAGCATACATATACATGATTAATTACATATTAAACATACACAGGGACACATTATCCCCTCTTCAGAGAAACTGAACTAAGAATAAATAAAAAAATAATAATTTGCTTATACGAGTAGCTCTATTTAAAGGCTTCATGATACATCAATGTGTAATCTGTTTAGCAATTAGTCAGATCTCGTGTTTTCTAACATATTAGCTGTCCATAATGACTTTTTACCCATTAGGGTATTGAATGAAAGTTTATACTACCGGTACATTAATGGAGAATCTTTCCATGGCAAAAAATACATTTAATCCTTCATAAACACTTGACAATAATCTATTTATTCATAATGGATACTGAGTTTATTTATACTTGCTTATGTTTGAAGCGTGAAGATTTCACCTCCTATTCGAAGCTCCTCGCATCACGCCGCCTGTACGGCTGCTACCACTGTAATTCGTGACCACATCTACCCCTAGTGGTGAGAAGTGGGTGCTACAAGTGCCTTGTCATTCATGTTCAAAACAACAACAATTGCATGCAATTATACAGTATGTTTACTTACTTCATTCCCGAAAAATATTTTTACACAAATTTAAATAACTCATAATCCTATCCCTGGATTGTAAATCTGATTTTTATCTAGCAGCATTAATATTTATGCCTATTATTATTATATAACTATACATGTATTTGCCATACTCTATTTTTAGAGTGAATATAGTCAAATAACACGTGCCAGTTAATACCAGGAAAATAAAATAAAATAAAATAAATTAATGAATTCCTCATTTGTCAGGCAGCCTTACCCTGTTTTAATTTGCTCTTGCTAATCACTAAGTAAAAATGTATAAGAGTTTATTAATTTTCGCAGGTAACACTATTGAATACCTGTCAGGTTTGGTCAGTTCTACCTGTCTGTCAGGAGCAGTTAAGGGAGAGACGGATGAAATCAGAAGACAGGTTTTTCATCTCAGTCGAGAGTGATTAGTGGATTCCTCCATGATGTGGGAACACACGGCATGATCCTTCAGTGATAAATGGCCTCACCAGATGCTCTTCTACACTCTTTATGCAACTCTAATCCCCGTACACTTCCAGTTTGGACACCTTTCATATGTTTGCATTGACATGTCTGGTCTACAGAAGAGTTACGTTTACAGCAGCGAGGACAATCGCCTCTGTCCAAAGATCTGGAAAAAGAGAAAACCTGATAAAAAATTTTTTTTCAATGGTACGTAATCAGCCCTATGAACAGTATCGTCTAAATAAGAAGGTAAAAACTACAAAGGAATGAGCATTTTTTTTAATCCTCGGTCGCATAAGAGCCCGTTGAATGACGATGATGAGGATGACGTAGGCGATAATTATAGTGATAAAAATTTGTTCTGGGTCGGCAGTCTTTGGGTCGGACCCCATGCGGCTCCTGTGCAACGCACCCCGTGTCCGTCACGAGGCTGTGTGGCCAGGATTTCGGATTTCAGTCAACGCCCTCACAACGCAGTGCTGACGGAGAACTTTTCTAGCTGGTCAAAGGTCCTCTGTGTTGACCCCTGCTTTGGGGTGTGGGGGGGCTTCCTCTCAGCCTGGAGTGAAAGTCTCTAAGATCCGTCCGCAAACAAGAGGGCGCCCAGTTACTTCCAGAAGCCCTTTAATTAAGTCTCCATGTGACCCCCAGCAGGTTGGTTTATGGTAAACAATGACTTCAGGGGTGGGAACGTCTCCCTCTCATGTTATTCTGAATTCCAGGGGCTCTGTCAAGTTTTCCTATTCAGTCCCATTCAACGGGAACGGACCCCAGGACACCAGCAGGGTGTCATTTTCAACCATTGTTTTCATGTCAATACTTTAGACCAGGGGAAATTCAATTATTCCTAATGTTAAAAACCTCAGAAGGGCACAGGTTTTGCTATGTTACTTGAGATATTGTAGTTATCAGGAATTGGTGACCAGAATTTCCGTCATTGTGGCACTGAGCACACGGAAGTAGCAGTATCTTGAATACGGTGATGAAATGCTGTACCGAGCAATATTTAAATGTGTCATTCCACACTGAAAGCAATATGAATGTTCGATGGAACAGATAAATTTTAAATAAAGGATACCTATTTATTAATCTGGTCTGAGAGCTGCCTTTCCTGCTTTATAAAACATGTTGACATGATAATCCCAACCAGAACTGTGAAGAAAATTATTAGGATCGGATAAGTATCGGTTTTTGTTTTATATTGACTAGGCTTGAAATGACAAGGGATTCATGAAATACCCAAGTATTCAGTTTAAACGTTGTAGAGATCGAGAGCAAAATGCAAAATTTGGAAAGCTTACTGAAGCCATACAAAATGATCAAAAAGGTACATGCAGTAACCAAATCCAACAGGGTAACTGGATAAAAGGCTTTGGAAGCTGCCAAAACCGTAACTTTGAGTACAATAATCACTGTGAAAACATCATCAGAATAATTTGTTTACAGACAATTTGGACAAACAACGCTTGCCAAAACATCCCCGTTCAAACTTTCATTTTTGAAATGTCAAACTCTTTTGGCATTAGTCACCATGAAAGACAACCCACAATGTTTGTTTTCCGAGCACAATTACTCCAGTTTAATTTACTCGTTGTTGAAGAAATGTCAAAAGAGGCCTCAAAAAAGCACAAAGGACTAGTTGAGACATGTTGCCATAGAATGTGAGGGGTTGACAGTTCCAGTATTCACTTTTAAACGGTGCTTATAATTTTTTACCTTACGGTCATTTGATTTGAACTAGCTGTTTATGCATTTTACATGTGTTTATATCGTTGTAGTGCGGTTATTAAAACTATGGGAGAACTGTTTTTATAGATGAGGATTATATAATAGATCTGATCCAACTGTTCAATGTGGAGAGACAACAATTTAAAAGTTAATTTAAAGTCTTTCAGTTCATTCCCATTTCCATATGTTCACATTTTAATAGCTTCAATTATGACGAAAAATACTGAGAGGTAAAGCTACAATTGTAACATCAATTTGCATGTACAGTTTTTACATTATTACGTATTTTTTTATTACTATTATTATGATGAAAAATAAGTCAATTTGCCTTTAATGTATCTTATTTTTCAAGGAGTCTGTTGTTAAATAAGCAATCTCTTATTTTTAATAGTTTTATATCCTTTTTACCTGTTTCAGAAAGACATTTTTATCCCAGATAGAGTAACAAAAGAGATGGGACCTTATGCAGAAATGAATGTTCATCCTATAATCTGCTCACTGGCCAAATTGCATAATATTTATAACGCCCAGCAAGTTTCTTCTTGCCCCTTTTTTTTCCGGTAGGGGGATGGGAGGGGCGAGAATCTATAAAACCCAGAAAACATGCCTGGTAAGCGAAAAATAAAGCCCATTTACTGCGGTTGGCACTTGCATGCCGTAACGAATCCTGAAGCCGCTGTCTTGTCTACATGAAATCCATGTGAAAAGAGTCAAAGAGCGCTTCAAATGAAAGGCAACGTTGTAGCAGATTTCCCTGCGACCAATCGGTGGGCCAAAAGGGGTTAAAATATGCAAAGTTTCATGCAAATGCTTTTTTACTTGTGGTCTTCAAAACCATAAACCCGAAGATGCACTGAAATCTGGAAGTCATTTCCACAGTGCTTCGAAACTCAGAACACCATGCCCACTTAATTTCCTTTGTGGATACACAACCCCCGGGTATAATTAGACCGTTATTGCATGCACAATCCCAAATTGTTTACTCAATACAAATTAAAACGCAGTTCGCAAAAAAAAAAAAACGGAGCTGGGAAGACAAAGCAATCCGGACAGGACCCTTTGGGTTGTGGCGCATCACCGCTGAACATTCTTTCTTGGTCTGTTTTTCAGCTCTGGGGAGGTTTGAAAATAAAGTTGGTGGAGAGACGGTCAGAAAAGCAATAGGCCCATCCAGCCCCAAAGTGTCTCCACACGTGAGGAGCCAAACACAACAAATGTGGTTTCTCATAAAAGTTGACCAGGGTAAAAAAGATTAAATAAAGAATGTGTCAGTAGAACTATATTAAATATGTTAAATAAATAGAAGTTTAATTTTTAAAAGTGGGCTAGCTAGCTAGTTTTCCAACATTACGTAGATAAAAAGTTAGCAAAATGAATGAAGGAAGCATATCCAGCTAGCTGACCAGCTTCAATTAACTTTGAGTCACGATGTATTCTCTAGAGCAGTGGTTCTCAAACATTTTTGTCCCAAGGCACACCTTTGTAAAAATTTTCAAGGCACACCATTTTTAACTCAAAATACAATGATGCGTAGATCCTCATAAATGTGAAATAAATTGTCCTATGCTGCCTCTGAAACACCAATCAAAAATTTAAAATAAACTCGAAACCATGTTTTAGAAAAACAAGATTTTATTGTTAATTATATAATAACTAATTTAAGTGGTTTTAAATGATGAATTGATGCTTTATGAACAATACAGCATGTTTCATTAAGTTTCATTAAGAGCACTAACCTAAGGCCAACAAGACAACTTCAGACACACACACACGCACTCACATACCCACGATTTTGAATTAGTAATGGAGGCTACAGTGACAGTGGCGTAAGAAAGTAATTCTACACACATAAGCGTTTTAGGGACAAAAATCTGAAAACTGTCTTGAGAATAAACCTGAAACAATGTATTGAGATGTGGTAACCATGGTATCAGCGGAATAATTGACTCTGGCCCGCTTCGCGTCATGGCCGCATTAGCACCTCAGGGTGCGCATTCATTTTCAAGAATTCAACTGTCCGTCGCCAATTATGCCTTACACAAGGACAAATTCCACGGCACACCATTTGATAACCCTCTAATTTAATTTAATAAAATTGCATTTAATAGCAATTTTGTTTTTTGGAAGTTTTATTTTTCCTACTCATTAAAAGAAAATTCTATTAAATACAGCTATATAAAGTGCGATTAGCGGGTTGCCAAAGTTTTGCTCTGGTCCTAACCTTAATAATTGATTCATTTAATTATTTTGATTATTATTATATTTCGCAAAGTGTTGATCTGGTCCCAGTCTAAATCTGTGAAATCACTCTAAGTAGCTAACTACATTACTATAAATGAGTAAATCAAGGCTAGCGTACCTCGATGGCATTTGACTGGGTGGCAGCATTCATGGATCACGCCTCTCATGTTGACCAGTCTAAAATATTTGTGACCTCAGTATAGCGCAGCTCATGACGTTTCTGTCTGCTACCACGTTGCCAGACCAGAGGTCAAATTAAAAAAGCAGCTCATTTATAAAGTTTCAGCCAGTTAGCTACTCCAAATCCAAAGAAAGAATATAACGCTGTATCTCAATAATTGACTGTTTAACTTCATTACACACAATGGAAAACATAAGACCAAAACTACAATAAAATGAAAATGAAATAGTTCCATGCTTTTACTGTGCCATTTATTTTTACTTTTTCGACAGTAATTTTCTACTATTCCCAGCTTTTATGATTTAGCACTGGAAAATTTACTTGCACCAATTACTTGCTGGTGCTTCCAAACCCTCGTTCATGGTTGTTTCCGAAATAAAAACTAGTTACTGAGGAGAAAGAGAAAGTTGCTGACCAAATATTCACTGTACCAAGACAACGTCTGTTTAAAAACTCTGTGAGCTGTGTTGACATCCTAGATGAGCTCTGACTGGCCGAGAGAGAGTTTGACTATAAACTGTGTCGTCATTGAAGATGAGCTCTGACTGGCCAAGAGAGCGTTTGACTATAAACTGTGTCTTCATTGGAGATGAACTCTGACTGGCTGAGAGAGAGTCTGACTATAAACTGTGTCGTCATTGGAGATGAGCTTTGACTGGCGAGAGAGAGTCTGACTATAAACTACATCGTCATCGGAGATGAGCTCTGACTGGCTGAGAGGGAGTCTGCCTGTGAGCAGTGTCATCACCCTGTGACCTTTATCATCAGAGATGAGCTCTGATTGGCCGAGAGAAAGTCTAACTGTAAATTGCATCGTCATCGGAGATGAGCTCTGACTGGCCGAGTGGGAGTCTGCCTGTAAGCAGTGTCATCACCCTGTGACCTTTATCATCAGAGATGAGCTCTGATTGGCCGAGAGAGAGTCTAACTGTAAATTGCATCGTCATCGGAGATGAGCTCTGACTGGCCGAGAGGGAGTCTGACTATAAACTGTGTCGTCATTGGAGAAGAGCGCTGACTAGCCGAGGGAAAGTCTGCCTGTGAGCAGTGTCATCACACAGTGACCTGTATCATCGGAGATGAGCTCAGACTGGTGAAGAGGCAGCCGCTGTGACATCATCAGAGATTAGATTTCTTTCTGGCCGGGATAGAATTTTGCACGGATCTTTTGTATCCCTGAGTTCCGAAAAAAAAATTGCACTTAAAAAAAATAAGAGGGTAGACCCTCAATGAAGTTACAATGTGGTTGATGTTGAGATGTCAAATATGTATTGCAATTTTATGGAGCACGATTAAGTGTACAAGGCAGAACATAGATTGTGCATGGAATGGTCCCAGGCGCTTGTATGTAACGTGCAACGCGTAAAAAAACAGTGAGGGTTCTAGGGTTTCTCTGAGAAATAGGGTTTCTCTGAAACATTTGATTGATGCAACCTCTTTGTTTGAGCGACAGGAATTGGTGTTTAGTGGTAATGGGGTGAAAAACTATTCGGACACCAAGGCCAGCTAAATACATGCTAAGGTGTGTCATTCATATTTGTCTAAAATCTAAAATAAACATTTATAGTGAGGGGGCAGCGTTCAAATATTCAATTCAGAACAGACACAATACAAAAGTGCATACAGTTGGCTAGGTACATACAACAAAATAAATTGTTGGATAAAAAATAAACGACTACAGTTTAAAGTTTTGATCAGGGTTGACAGGAACTATATGATTAGTTTGACGTAATCATATTGATGTTTGAGCAGTACAGTCTCTTGTGTCTTAACGCCTTAATAGCTAAAACATTTTAGTCTGTAAAGATGTTTAAAAAACCCCGTACCTAGCAACATCCAAAGCCCTGCTAATAGTCATGACGGACTGTTGCCCCCCTAGCCGCCCGCCTTCTCTTTGTGTGAACACTTTGCTAAAGCATGTGACCTCATTATCACTTTGTTCCAAAAGAGAGAGAAATCCTCCTCTGGTCTTTGTTTTCTGTGATATGATTTAAAACATCCTGAAAATAAATTTGACCTCAACAGTCGGAGAATGTTTTTCATGCATTGATTAATTTGCAGGAATCAGACTCCAGGAGCGTGTCATGTGGTCTTAAACCCTTTCCTGAGGGACCCCCATCCATTCCACATTTAAATGTTTTCTCAGTATTAGCTGATTCAACTGATAAGCAATACCTTATTAATCATGTGTACCTGGTGTGGTATTATTATTATTATTATTATTAT
Source organism: Hiodon alosoides (assembly GCA_025775065.1). NCBI lineage: Eukaryota > Metazoa > Chordata > Actinopteri > Hiodontiformes > Hiodontidae > Hiodon > Hiodon alosoides. The sequence goes on from JAOYSI010058510.1 coordinate 23,690, forward strand.
TATTATTATTATTATTATTATTATTATTATCTGTTTCAAAAAAGGTATGCCATGTTTCTTTGTGATCGTACGTTTGAAATTTATAAATGTTTATGCTTATGTAGTTAAAATATGAACTGTCCTCTAAAAAAAAGGGTCAAAAAGGATTCATTACACCTTATAATAAAATTTTGTGACTTGAATTTAGTTTGGGCATGTGTCTAATTTGGACACGTGTTTTGAAGTTAAACAATAAAGAGTCTATGGACAGGTTCAGACAAATTACCCCTGTTACCTTAATTCTATGCACGGATTTCAGCACTGGAAAGGTTTCTTTCAGGCAGAGACATCCTGAAAGTGACTCAAAGTTACCATTAAAATGTCCGAGGCTGATGTTCAAAATTAATACCGGTGCTTGGCGTTCGGCCTTTCGTTAGGCCAAACTTGACAGTGAGTGCATTGTAAAAGGCCCGGGTCTAAAGGGGTGAGAGGGGCACACTCTAAATACCACTGAAAGCGCTTAGGGTGCAGAGAACAGATGTGACTCCCCAGTGTAGCTCACACAGGAATCCAGTCCACTGGTGGGGGAGGGGGCGGAGGGAGGGGAGGGGGGGAACTCATTTGAAAAGAACACATGAAGGA
>JAOYSI010058521.1:8091-24310 GCA_025775065.1 Hiodon alosoides
GTTATGATTATCTCCAGTGGAACACTGTGTTGCTGTGGTTAATCGTTATGATTATCTCCAGTGGAACACTGTGTTGCAAGTGTAATTGCACTGCGGTCACATTTTATTTTGTAAGAATTATAGTTCTGGTTTTCGGGAACCTCAAGGTTAACCGTTTGAGGTGGGTGTTTCCCGTGGTTGTGAAACACAACCTAACTTAATCTGTTTTTCCGTTTTTTTCCGGAAGATGTGCATGAACATCAAAGGTCCGGTCCAATTCAGTCCAGTTGGATTTTCTCTCCCCTACCTTTAAAACCACCAGTTCACCAACCAAGTAGGTTAGACCACATAACTCAGCGCAACGAAGCCAAACATTACTATATATGACCAACCAAAGTTAGGACAGACGTGATAACCAAAAAATTCCCTTTGAAATCCTGACTATTCTGGTAAATACTACATATTTCAACGGCACTAGCTAGACTGAAATATCAGCGACCAGAAACTGGCTTAGGAACCTTAGGAACATATAAAAAGAATAATTAAATTGTCAGACTGCCTCCTCAAGATCGCGGATCTTGTCGTAAATAATCCAAAATGGTCGACAAATTCTAAGAAGAACCAGTAACAAAAACAATGGAACTCTAATAATAATAATAATAATAATAATAATAATAATAATAATAATAATATACCGTTTATTTGGAGCTACTCATTTGGAAACTGATATGGCTAAATAACGTGTAGTCTGGCTAACCAAAAGGGCTCCCAACAAACAAAACTTTCGGAAGTATAAAGGAAAATAAGAGTACTGTGTAGTATTTTTTTAGAAGCATGATCTGGCGTAAAAAGTGAGAGAATAGATGATGTATGTATGTTCTCTCTGTTCAAGGGCCAATGCTGTCACTGCAATACTTCGCATGCGGACTAACACTTCTGCCATGGGACAGTTTATTTGTTATTCATCGACTACGACCCCATAACGTGAGGACACCAAAAGGGTTTTTTTATATATATATATATTTTTTTTTTTTTTCTGTAGGCAGAAAGAAGTGTAGTGCGAAGAGACAGGTTGCGGTCCACATAGTTTATTATGAGTGTGCCCAAGGAGACGCCCCCACACACCAATATGAGATCAGGACTGGGCCAGGAATGAAGTCCCTTTTCTCCTCCCCTTATAAACCATCTGAGACAGACTCGAACAACCTTTTATATGGGCGAAAACTACACTCTGCGTTATCTGTAATATCTACGTAGCTGAGAAACCTCAGCACCTCCGCTGGACTAGCTATTCACTGGCTCGGAATGTGCTTGTATACAGTCATTCCGGTTTATAGCTTATGAAAGGCCATAGTTAGCATTTGTGAAAAATTACATGGGTGTGCATTTCAAATGGCTCATTTAGCCCTGTGTGTCTACGTAAAACTATATTCAATTGTGCCCAACATTTCAACAATGCAATGGGACACAGCTGTTTTTTTATTTTATTTTTATTATTATTATTTCCAAATAATATCCAGTTTAAAAATGAAACCATTGTCTAAAACTAAACTACCGATTACCTCAAGCTAACGTTAAACACATTTTGCATAATTATTTTGAGTCTTCATTCAAATTCTCATTGCATGCGTTCTTGCCTCCAGTTGCACTCATTTGTAATTTGTATGTTTTAGTTCTGCTCTGCATGTGTGGGGAGGCTGAAATGTGAAAATCAGAGGGGTTGGAGGTAAAGGAATTATACACAGCACTAATTACCATAAAGTAGATGATGACTACCACAGACTGTCCTAGGTGGCTTACAATGCAGGGAGGGACGCTTCCTTGTGCTGTATTAATTTTATACACCATTGTACGGGGGGGACAGCAGCTGCATTTGTTTTCAAAAGGAATGTTTTTCTCAGTTAACCTTTTCCGATTGTCCGAGTCAATGTTGGTCCTAAATGACTGCAAATGAAAGAGCTTTGAGTAGCCTCGCAAAAATAGCCTTAGGTAGTGCTCAGAGGACAACATCCATTCATCAGTTAGGAGTACCTTTCAGAACACTTTTTTTAATATAAATTATTCATTTTCTTTCTTTTTTTCTTACACGTTATGCTGTGACCCATCTAGTAGTGAAATTGTAAATTACAAATGATATTCCCTCAAATAAAGATCTGGTGACTATTTGCATGCATTAAAAAACCAAACAATCAAGAACTATTCTAGTTTATGGGTTATTGTTCTTAAGTACTGTGGTTTATACATTTGTGTAATTTTAGTATGGCATTGACATAGTATGGTTTATTTAATGTGTTTCTTTGTTTTTTCCTTTATTGTTTTATATTATCCTAGTCAATCAGCAGTAGTCTTTGATTGAAATTATGGGGAAAGCTAAATAATTGATTTGGAAATTAAGAAAAGAATTAGGTGCAATTGCTGTCAGCTGATTAAGTGAAGGGCTATAGAATGGGGAAACGAGGTCCACCTGCACCTTGTTTTGTTAACCAGTGGGAAGGCATGGGAATTCTTTATATAAGCAGGTAGCAGGTAGCTTGCGGGAAGGGTGGGTTTTGTGATAGAGTGAGAGCTGAGCAAATGTTGAGAAAATTCAATGTATCAGATTATAATTACTGCTCTGTGATAGGCGGTGGCCCAAAATTGCTCCTGTAGCACTGATCTATTAGTCCTGATAGGTACGCAGAATTTAGGGTACAGACCGGTAGAGTCTATTTTTGCAGGGTGGTTCAATTAGATTATTGATTCAGTTGTGTACTTCAAATCCTTGTGCTAATAACCTTGTCCTGTGCGCTGCTGTGGTGACAGGAACATTGAAGCCCCCATATGTTGTGGACAAAAATTTAAAATTAAAACTTTACAGTTTTATCCTAGGCTTTTTTTGAAATACTTAGGCTTGTTTATGCATTTAATATTTTCAGATTTGAGAAATAAGCAAATGGTCTTCACAATTTGAGCTCTCAAATGAGTCTCCACATTAGGATGAAAGTGAATTTATGACACTCTAATCTTAAAATACCCCTCCTTTTACTAGCGTCCTCAACATCACTGATTTTGTAATGCAGCAAATACAGTACTTTGAGTTCTGCTTATCAAGAATTAGAGTCATTGGAGAATGGGCTGTTTATATGTAAATTTAAAGTGATATGCACAGCAAAATCTATAAAGCGCTTAGTGTCATTAGGGGATAATCCTTTTTTTGATGAATTTAAAATGCATTCTAATAGGGAAATACAAGTTACCTTGGTAAACATGCCTTTGATTTCCTCAAAGTTAAACTCTAACATGCATTAAATGGATTCATTTCAGTATCCTCCGGAGACTTAATATTTCAGAAGTTGCATTCAAGTATATTGACTCTGTCACTAATAGATTGCTCATTAGATTTGATAGAATTGAACATACAATTAAACATCAGTGCCAAGAAGTAAAATAAACAAAATAAATGTGCAGATATCTTATAAAATATGCGTAATGCTCACATGGCAACCAGTAATGGAAGCACTCCCCATTCGTGCATTAATGTTTAATGTTTATAGAGATTCACAGTCAGTGTCACTTCAAAGCCCACACAGTGTGATGGAGTCTTGAGCAAGTGGCCAGGGATACCCTGGGGTTCTATGGGTTGAGAGGCTTAATCATGCATAAAGGAGGTCATCTGCCAGATTCACTGCCAATATACCATAATGTATAGCCATGGAAATCTTGGGCTGCATGGCTAGGTCAAAAATGTTTGCCATGTAGGTGGTATAAGAGTTTGAATGCAAGTTTAAAATGCACAGCTTTTGCAGTTGTAGTTTGTTTGTTTGTTTGTTTGTTTTTTTTACCTTTTTTCTCCAAATTAACTGAATATCAACGTGTACTACAATGTAATATTCAATATCATGTTCAATTAATAAAAACACGATTTGATTGGGTTTACATCAGAAGACACTAGCTAGTTTGATTGTTCAGCTCAAATTGGTGCAGACTAAGATTAGCGTGGGAAGTTTAATATTTACATGCTTATAGTAATGTGGTTCCTTGGGTCAATTGCTTCAAATATTGTGGTGGTAGGGTTTAAACTGGGTTAGCTAAACGTGATTTAAATATGTTTTCGCCTTAAACTGGTTCCTGTCGCAGCTAACAACGCTGGGGTTTAAAGCCATGTCAAAGTGAGCCATTGTTAACTCATTGTTTTCCAGCTTCCAGTCTTAATAGGTAAATTCATAGCATACTTTGCTCTTACCTGTAAGGAATTGAGAAATACTTTTTTGAGCAAAAGATTTACATTTTTATGGATCAGTTCAAAAACCAAAATAAAATACACACAGCATGGTCGGAGTGTTTCCAAACCTCAATTCTCTGGTTTTTACTTCAAAAAGAATTAGGTTATCGTACTTACTAATGTAAATGCCACGTGGGAACAATACTCACTTGATTCAACCAAGTGTAGAAACCAAGTGTACAGATTAACTCAAAGATTTCCCAAACCTGGATTATCTCTTGTTTTGGTGAATCAATTGGGTTTAATCCGTTGTCATTGTTAATCCTCTTATAGTGGGTGCTGTGGCCATGGAAATGCACACTGCAATTGAAGTAAATTTAGACACAGAGCACACTTTTATTTAGTCAAACCTATCCTGGGGTTTCTTGCAATTGATTGGTAAACGGTTCAGACTGTTCACTGCAATTGGCCCAATACATTAAAAAAAAAAAAAAATTTTTAACCACAAAGATGTGTTTACGGTATTAGCTTTGCGGATGTTGAAAAGAAAAGAAACCCTGTATTTTGTGTATATATATTTATTTATTTTTAGAAAGTGACCTCCCCCACCATTCCCCCAGCCCGTGGAAGCTCAGCACTAGAGGTTCTGGTCTGTCAGCCAAGCAGATCTGTGCTCAACGCCCTGAATTCATTTTCATGAATGTGCCGCTCAACTAAACGGAACAAATCCTGCCTTCTTAAACGTGGAAAACATTAAAGGGGAAAAAATAGTGTTGCAGTTTGAGAGCGAGACACTGCTGAGCAGGCTATTCCGTAGTGTGCGTGCTGCATATGAAATTAAGATAAACACAGCTTTTTTTTAATATCGGCAAATGCATTCGAGTTTTTCCAACAGGACGTCGGTTCCTCTCTGCTTTAGAGGATGAGAGAGCTTGTGCATTGTGTGAATAATTTGTTTCAACGACGCATTATCTTTCCGGTTTTCTAAAGGGCTCAACTTCTCTTCGGTGATAATCTTGCCTCTCGCAGTACTGAAACTGACTCAGTGCTGCTGCTTTGTGCTACTTGCTTTTAGCAGTAAACTAAACGCAAGTCGTTAATAAATAATAAATTCACGCAGACCGTCATTATCTTGTTTTCGCTGTGCAAATTAAACATTAAAACAGTCGAGCCTGTCGAATGTTTGGTCTGCTAAGTATCTTCAAACCCCAAAAGACGAAGACAGAACTGTAGATCAAAGTCACAGAGATGACAAGACAATTTAGAATGAACTATAGCAAAGAAAAGGAGTTAATTGTCCAAAAGGATATCTTCATAAATTACAACCTGCTGATGAACCTCTTGTTTTTAAATGAGTGCACGCCATCTACAACGTCTAAACTGTAGCAACACAAGCAGACGATAATTTATAAATAATCGCCCAATAATGTCATTCCATGGACCAATGAATTCATACCTTTTGTAATGCTCAAGATGTTCTCTCGATTTAGGGTTTCAGAATTTTCTCGGTGATATTAAGAATATTAAAATGGTTTGAACTGGTGTCGTTTTGCTTCCCAGGGCTAGCTTTGGTATTGTCTTTACGTTGGGTTGCTTTCTTTTGGATCGAGTCAGTTTGGTTTCTATGGCTTTGATATAGGGTAGTGAGTTTCTTTTTGTTATTCCGGGAGCAGGTGTGTGTGCACTGCATTATGTGCTATGCTACGTGTTGGGTTGGGTTTTTTTTCTCCGTGGACGCCCGGCGATGGTGCCGGAAGGAACGGTGGTTCTGTTGACGGCACCACTTGCGGCTGCGCGGTCACGGAGGTGCCGGCGAAGCCGACAGCGGCATTAAAGCGCTGTGGCGGACTTCCGTGGACACCTATAGGGAGGTCCCCTTTATCGTTCTTCACTGCGGCGTGCTGAATGCGCTCATGTCTGCCTGGGCCAGCGAGTTCGGCCTGGTAAACATGGCGGTTTCCCTGGCTAGGGCAAAGTCTGGAGCACAACCAAACCAGACAGGGTACAAGGGAGGAGGGGGTTCCAGTGACGATCCTGGGCTCTTTTAGTTTTTGATGTGTTTTTGTGTCGGCCCACTGGTTGTTGTGAAAAATAAATCGCCTTCTGTCGGACGGGGCAATTTCCCTATTGACAATAGATGTGTGTTGCCACCATGGCTCTGCCATTATCGTTGGCGCCTCAAAGTCCCAGGGTCCTGGGCATGAATCTGGCTGGGGTTACAGTCTGTGTGGAGTTTACAAGACAGTGTCCCCGTGTCCATTTGCGTTTCCGCCCACTCTCCAAAGACTTGTGAGTAAGCAGCAGTAAGTGGATTGGCAGCGTTTGTATGTCTCCCGCCCTGAAACGGATGCATCTTCCGGCACAGGCTCCGTCGCGTGGTGACTAGATGCTCACAAAAGTGTTTGCATAATAAGTTTTCCAATAATCACTAACGACGGACAAAATACTGAAACTATGACAAAGACAATGACCTCGGAAAGGTTTCTGTAAAATGTTTTTCAGCCCGTTGTTTTCAGTACACCAGCCTGATGCCTGATAAATACTTTCAGAAGACACAAGCTTTCAGAAGACACAAGCAAACAAACAAAAAAGCCCCACATTGTCGATATGTATATTGCTCCGATGAATCCCAATACAATTTCCCAGTAGAAGTTTCATATTGAGTTTAAGTGCTGTGTGCGGAAAAAAAATTCCCCTTGCCCATAGCAGGTCCATTTTCATGGAATATGTTCATCAGTCAGAGCTTAAAAAAACCCAAAAAAAAACAAAACAAGTAACGTCTTCCTTAAGTGTGCTACATTTGGTTTTGTTTCAAGCAAGAGTTTTTTTTTAGCACTTAGCAGCTAATTAAATTAGCATTGTTTAGCAGCTACGTGGCTTAACCAGAACAACCTTCGGGGAACACGCGTATGTTGTGTTCTATTTAAAGGGGCAGCGCATATTGGGGTCTGATGGACCTGTGAGAATAAAGCCAGGGATAAATGATAAATGTATTGTTGCAGTCAAGCTACAAAGTGTCCTGACAAACTCTCGGGTGACTGCAGCAGGGATCCTGGTTCTAAATACGAAGGAAAGCAAGCGCAGTCTGGTAAAATGCTGACCCATGAATTTCGAAAGGAAACCTGATGTTTCGAATGATCTGCTGGGTCACTGGGGCAGTGACTATGGGTCTACAGCTGCGTGGTTCTGTATATGGTCTTAAGCTTGAAAGACAACTGTAAATCAACAGCGAGTGAGAGAGAAATGAGTGGTGATTGCACGTAGATGTAAAGGTAGGCGAGATTCTGTGTACTTGTGAGATTGAGGCCCTGTCGTCCCCATTGGCGGTGTGTCTGGATGTTCAGTCTAAAAAAAAGTTAAAAAGAAAATGATCTTCCCTCCTAATGACCGCATTTTAACGCGTGTGCAGCATTTTGGCATGAATGCAGCATATTAGCATAAATTCAGCATGTCGCTAGGCCCAATACAGAAAGGCTTCCACTATTATTTGTGTGGCTGAGACGGCTGCACGGGTTGCTGCCGACGACCGCCGAGGTTAGAGCCGCACAGTCAAGCCAGTTCTTGGCTGGCACTTTTCAAAGACCCTTTGATGAATGGGGCTGAGTGATTGTCAAGGACCACAGTTTGCTTCTTAAGGATAAAGGGAAAATGGAGCACAACCTTGCAATCTATTTCACTCCGGCTGCATTCCACTGTGACGGGCCGAACTGTAAGCATGAGCTGCTGGCTCGCCTAGCTGTTAAATTCAATGCTTTAATTCCGTTTTTTTGGCCACCCATTTTAACAGTAAAATGAAGAGGAAAAAAATAAGCAGGGGTTCTGTGAACTTTTAATGCTGGTCTTTTCACTGGACTTTTCAAACCCTTCCTTGAACTAGCTGTATTGTCAGATAACGTAAGATACAACGGATAATTGGCTGACCGCAACCTACTTAACGGACCCTGTTGTGTGATGTCAAAACAAACGCTGCATATGGTTTAGACGTCTTCGCCCTGGATTGTGTGAATACCACGGACTCAAGCATTATTATAAAAAGTTTGAAAATAAAATTTAAGGAACATTTATAATTGACAATAAACAGCTTTAGAAAATGTACGTTTGAGCTCTGTATTGTGGTGAGGAGTGTGTTTTTTAATTAGTAAATAATGTGTATTGTCTCCCGGGTCAAGCGATGTGGGTCTGCTCTTGTGCTTGTTGTGTGTCCTCGACCTAGGACCGTCTGCATTCTTTATGAATTGGGCATCGACAAAAGGCCGGGGATGTGGAACTGAGCATAAACGGCTTATTCATGTAACGGACATGTTTGGGTGGAAAACGAGGCTTTGTGCGCCAGAAACGGTCACGGCTGCTGTACGTGGACCAAGTATTTATTATTTGTTCCCCAGATATTAATTGGCAGCTTGGTAACTAATGATGCAATGCAAGGATTCCCAAAAACAGCCAACAGAAAGTGTACAGTAATTAAATTCAGGGTCATACTCATGCAATAGAAGGTGAATGAAAAATAATTGGTTGTTCTAATCAAATGAGTTCACATAAATATACATATACATGTTTCTGTGTAGCATGGTGCATAGTGCATACACACTAATGGTCTTCTGCTAATTCGTGCAACAATTATCACTACCGCTATTATTAATTATATTAACAATATTGATTACGCAAACAGCATTGAAAGGGTTAGCGTTTGTGCACCAGATCGAACACTTCCATCCCAGGACATTGCTGATCTGATAGTCCCGAAGATCTCTAAAACAACAACAGAAGGGTCCTTATGACCTTTTCAATTATGTAGGAGAAGCTCTGGCTGTCGATGCCTTTAAATCAAAGCTTAACACTGTTCTTTTCTTTTTTTTTCCATTTTGTTGTCGTTTGTAGGTTATGATCCATTAGCGGAGTTGATTTATTTATTTATTTATTTATTTATTTATTTATTTTTTTGATTTTATGTGACTTAAGAATTTGGCTCTTATCCTTTTTTTAAATTTAAATCTCATCACACTAAATACCTCTCACTTCACAATGCCCAGATCCCAATCTAGTGGCCTGTACGTGGAGCTTAGGGGCTGTACCAAGTAGAAAACTCTGCATTACGCACTCAAACGTAAAATTTCAAATTGACGTGCTTGTATGAAAAAAAAATAACAAAAGATTCTGAGGAGTCTGTCAAGTCGTGGTTCTAACGTAAATATACTTTGACTGGGTCGTGCAAATTTGGGTACAAGTTGGTGGCTCTTTTACACTCCACCAAAGACTGCGGCGCCTATCCTCTAATTATAATCAATTTTGTCTGTTTAAATGTCACCGTAGTTGATTTTGCTAGCACCATTTTTTATTTATTTGTTTTTTTTTAAGGTAATATCTTGCTGGGATGTTCTGAATTCGTTTTTTTCTGGATAAGAGCAACTGCTGAGAAAATGAATAATGGTAATAATGGTAATTGCAGAGGCTTGCACACCTGTGGATGTATTTTATTTATATCACAACTCCTCTGGATTGGAGTGACAGCCCAGAGAGCTGCATTGTGACCGGACTCATTGTCTCTGATTTATATCCACACTACGACTGCAAAGTCCTCGACTTGAGGAGGTGCTGCATCAGTCCGAGTGGCCTGCATGACGACACTCCAGTGTGTCCACAGACTTCGCAGATAGACAGACATCAGATACCGTGTGCATTCTGCTCTGTGTTATGAGCACGAAAGGGGGAGATTTACAAAAGTCACCAGAAGTTGCATGATGAACATGCAAAGTATATCATTTCAACACTGAGCCTTTCATTGATTGTTTAATGGTTGCTAATTGTGTGTGTGTGTGTGTGTGTGTGTGTGTGTGGTTCTGTTAAAGCTAAAACCAAGTAAATCATACCCTGTCTAATAGATCAAATCCAGTAAAACCATTACTGTACAGGAACTGTGCTTAACCGAAGTGCACACTATTCATTGTAGGATACCCGGGCCTTTTTATTTGTTTTGTTTTATTTAAGGTCGTATTTACAATATAACACAATGTTATATTGCTCCCAGTGGAAACTCGCATATTATACTGAAGTAACAGTGAAGTTCCCTGAAGTTCCCCTGCGTTTCCAAAGCACTGCCAAATAAAAACCATCCCCTTCTCTATTAAGCCTATTTAAGCAGTTTGTGATGATAGCCAGAGTAGCACTGTAAAATGTAATCCGTCTGAAAAGCGAGTTAACATTTTTATTTTTATGTTTTGCTTGGTCAAGCAAGGAAAGGATCCTGAAGCAAGAAAACTCCAGCCCCCAGAAGTGGTCGATTTATAAGCCTCCCTGGAGCCATGTAACATTACTTAACAGTGAGCAAGTGGCGAAACGTTAGCGCTTCAGAAGAAAGGCCAGAATTATGAAAACAACTGTGAACAAATACTGTCTGACCTGAACTCGTATGTGATAACTTTGCTACAGGGATGTCTCTATTAGACTAAAACGCGCAGTAGTATCCCGTTTCCTTCAGAGGACACATCAGTGTTTTAAGACAACCTGCTGTAATCTAACCCCACCTCTACACATTTATTTAACTGAAAACCTCTTTTTAACTTGATGACTGTTCAGTTGTTTCATCATTGTGCAAAACAAAAACAAAAGACAAATTGACCATATTACAGCAAACGCGCCATTGCCTCTAGGGTGGGGTATATGGACAAAAAGCTCCCAGAGAATTAGTAAAGCAGGGGTGACTCTTACGTATCCTGACTGATGTTTGCTTAGAGCTTCCTTTGAAGCTTTGCGATGAGCCTTTTATTTCCCTCTCCCTCTAATCCCCATTTTTCATGCGGTTTAGTTAATGGGGTTATAATCTTATAATTAAAGCAGATCATTTTCATTTCTCCGATGACACTATTATGATAATCCTGTTAAGATAGGACTCGTTTTGTTGCTAATAATGTGCATTTGTCTTTTCAGGTTTAGTTTAATAAATTTGTACTGTTTTTAAATGAATAACCTGATGCTAAACAAGAGGGGAGTGATACGACTGAAGAGGGGTAATTGTTTACGGGGAACAGTGTTCTCTCAACACGCTAAAGGATTTAAAAGGATACACTCTTTAATCATCAAAACATTTAAAGAGAGAGTCTGACCCAGTGAATGTTCAAGGTAAAGGATTTGAGAATGCAAAGCTCGCTTTAAGACCCACGATTACTTGAAACAATCCCTTGAATAACTGTCAGGATAAAACTCTAAACAGCCACCCATTATCCAGTGACGCTAGCGCAGGTTGACTTAAGTTATTTAAACCAATCCCGCTTGTGACTGCACTGTTGTGAGGATTTGACGACGCTGCGCTTTCTCATCTGGGTTCAGTTTCTTCGGTGAGAACCAGGAGATTGAAAAGTTCCGGATAAGCTCTCCCTGTTTTGTTATAGGCCACACAGACACTCGCGGTACTTTCTAATTCCAGGCTAGAAAATGTGTGGTTGTGATTTAAGTGAGTCAGACTGAAAATGGCACCTTCTCCCTGTAGCGTGCACTGTTTAGCTTTATTACGGTCCGGATAAATAAAGAAAATAACTTAATCTGTCAATTGTTTAAATTTGTGTCATTAATTATCTCTGCAGGCTTAAGATAATTATAAGGAATTAGTGTCAAGTGTAATATATGGGTACTTCCACTACCCTCATATCCAATGGAATCGGTATTTTCGTTTTAAATAAGCGTATTTGCGGTTTGACCCGGAGGACCTGAACAAGAAGCAAGATGTAAGTAAAGTCCTTTGATAAAACACAAATTTGAACAGACCCCCTTGCTGAAACGAATAAGCACTACGGCACTAAAACACACATTCCCCCACAGAAGTTCTCAGTTGATTAAAGAATTGACATAGACTGCGGAAACCGGGTTTATTCACATTTCCTCCTGGATCATTCTAAAATGTGTAAAAATTAAATGCATTTCTCTCACACACACACACACACACACACACGCGCACACACACACAAACACACACATAGTCCTGCAGATATGTTAAGCGGTCAGTACAACCACAAAATACCACACACTGTGACTTTTCATGCATTATTCAGGTTCAATGCTTGTCAAGGCCAGCCGTTGGGGAACTTGAGGTTGAATGTTGTGCGAAATGTTGGGGAGTCGGGAGAAGGGTTTCTCGGGCAGCTCACTCATCTAACCTTAGTCCATACGTAATACAACCTGAGAGCTAAACCTGAAACACTTACCTGCGGTTACAGAATAATGATTAAAAAATCCTTCCACTCGTCTGTAATGAAAAACGTAGATGACCATTTAAAGGTTATAACCCCAAATGCATTCTCACATCGGCACTCACTGAGAATGACTAACCAGACAAATAAATGATTGTCAGTTACTGCTGCCTATCTGTCCCAGATAAGCCCTTTATGAAGGGAAATATTTGTGAAATTGTCAATCCTATGTTCTGATATGATGTACAATCCATTTTAATGCATCCTGGGTACAAATTATTGCATTGGCTGCAAAACCCTGTCTTCCCTTCATGTTTCCTCTCATCAATTATTAAACGAGATTATGAACCAAGAATCAATGGGGAAATGGCAAACTTAAATTTTAATTTCCCTCCAAGGTTTCATATCATGTAAAAATGCTAAACCGATCGTTATCATGGAGTTCTTAACGGAACAGAATCCTGTGCGTGTTAATACACGTACGGCACGTTAAATTATGGACATTGACTCTTCGTGGTGTGGTGACAGATATTGTTCTAACTTATAACAGTTTGTGACGATTGAGCTAGGGTAATCTAATGAAATTTCTAAATGCTGAAAGATGCCCCAACTGATTGCATTTACATGATCACAATACAATGAATATGATTACCGATTAAGGGAATATTCTGTTTTAATATACTCTGAATAAACTCTTTGGGGTCTGGTTAAATGAGGTTACAATAAGCTTTCCCTGGCCTTTGCGTAGAAAATGATTATTTAAAAACTACAATATCCATTCTCATCGAGCTTCGATCTGCCTGGCATCGGTGTATGCCATTTTTACACATTCGCTTTTACAAGGCGGTTTCTTTCAAGCCATGCTCCTGAATTTGTGTAAAGGGCTCATAGAATCAAGCAAGTAGGAAGGGTGGCATCGGTAGGCCCCTTACAGCTGTCCAAAAAGCGCATTGTTCCTTTATATTAAAATTTAAAAATTTAGTTTCTAATTCGAATTACTGCATTTAAGGTAATGTATCGATGCGGTTAATGTCTCGTACATTAGCGCATGCGTTTACTCCGAATAAGGGTTAATCCGAATAAACCTTACTCCGAGTGAGAGCCTATTCTGAGTAAGATGTTTACAGGAACTAACAGTCCTTGAATGTTATGTTTAATAGTTCAATATTCAGCGTGTCTTATTCAGATTTTAATTTTTTTCGGAATGCGGCCATTTTTTGAATATATGACTCTTGCATGTCTTTCAAGGCATACGGGATTGGTAGGACTAAAAACGGACTTTTAGAGTGCATGTTAACGTTAGTCATTGTGAAGTGGCAAAGGGGTAACATGCGCGAGGAACCAGCGTTGCTGCAAACGTGAGAGATGGGGAAAATAAATGAGAGGTTTTCAGGGTTTAGTGCAAGTTGTGGGCAGCTTTGTGCTGTCAGAAATGGTCTGTAGAAAACAAGGCGCGCTACCATGGAGATGTCAAGCCGCAGACGGCTCATGGCGCTGTTGTGTGGGTCCGGGGATACAATGAGAACAGGTAATGGACTCCTGAGTGGTGGAAGAGCATGATATGGTCTGACAAATTGTCCTTCACCGCCTTCTTAACGAAGAGATGACCGAGGTCACTGGCAACAGCCACAGAAACTCTACGGCCCCGAGCGCCAATATTGAAGGGTTCCGGTGTGTTCGTAATGATGCCAGGCACATTTTTATGACATAGCCCGGGTCCGTTCCTTCCATTAGAGGGCAAGTTGAATGCAGAGCGCTACATTGCCATCCTGAGCAATCATCTTGAGATGGAAATGTAGGGAGGCTGTCTCCCGGGACAAACACTCTTTTATCCCTGGGGCATCTGTTGTCACATAGTATACAGCATGTGGTTTTAGATGAAAAAAAAACTTCCGTGGCCAATCAAATTCCACGGAACATGCAGAAAAGTCCGGTGAAACATGAAGGGCAATGGTTTCCACCTTTATCGGGTTTACCAGAAAATGTTCACGTTTTAAAACGATAGCGTAGCGTTTCGCCAGGCCCTCTGAGCCACATGCTGATTGTGTTCTCATGGCTCTACGTTCCGTTTGGACTCCAAACTTATGGCCATGAGAGTTAACGATGTAATCTGAAGAATAATAGCCTTTTGACACCGCAAAAAGCTGTTTTTTAGTCGGTACTGGTTTAGAAATTTTGCAATGTGCTATTAAGCCTTTGGGCAATTAAAGAATTTGACTGAACAAGCTGTGACCATGCGTACGTTCCCCGCTGTTGATTTATAGTTTATCTGAAAATAGCAGCATATTCTCAGGGTTGATCTACCTATTTCTCTACGTTTTGAATTTGTTTTGTCATTTGTATTTTCTATCAATTTGTCTCCAAGCCCAACTCCTAATTATTCTTAAAATAATATTTTATAGTATTTAATATTATAAGAGTCAGCTTGTAGTGTGTTTAAATCTGTAAATGCATTGTTTGTTTTTTTTACTTAATAAAGTAACATTTTAAAAGTTTGTTACAACAAACACATTGTATCAAATAATATTGAGACAGTATATTAATTTGTCAAAGCAAATATTAACTGTTACAAATTTAGGTTGTGCTGATCACACTCAATTAATATGAATAGTAATAGAATATTCATGCTCAGTGTGTGGCCTTAATTGCATAGCCAATTGCAAAATCATTAAGGGGCGAAAAATCTGTAGTCTTGTTGCTTTTATTTAGCTACAGCATACCACAGACACCTGCAAGTTGTTTCATGCTGTGATTTCCTCTCTAAATTAGACATTTATTTTTAATAGGGGGATCTATAATGCTTGTGCAAGTCATTTGCCCTTTTAACCCTTTACTATCTGGATGAATAAAATATCCACATTGCATCAACATTGTGAAATCACCTTCTTCAACAAAGTCTCAATAAAGTACTGTGAAACTTTATTTTAACTACACTTAATAAGAGCAACTGATTGCAAGTTATTACTCTTAACCTACAAAGCTTTTAATGCATTTCAGACCACTTATTTATGAAATCACTCCACTCTCCGGGCACGAAGATTGCTCCATTCACAGAATTCTGGCTAATTTGTTGTTCCAAGAAAAGCAGATATTAAGTGGCAGAGCCACTGATAAAGGTATAATCTTTTAAATCTCGATTAAAACCCATAAATACACATAACCTTTCCTACAGTACACTTTGGTGCTGAGATTTTGGATTTTGGGTTTATGCTTCAAAATATTTCAACGGACCCTTCCAAGTATTAATATACATAATATAATATATATATATAGTGTTATAAATTAGTAAAAATACTGGTGTGGTAATCCACAGTGCCGGGTTTTGACCGTGGACACACAGCGCTGTGAGTTGCGTGTACGAGTGGCCACAGGGCCAGTTTACACTTCCCCCTTCGAGTTCTCAAAAGTGGCTCAAAAAGTGGTGGGCAACAATGGGAACAAACGGAATTAATTTGAATTACAGGCTTTGCCCACAGGCTCGGAAGACTTTGCCTTTAATAACCAGAAACACAAAGTCCCGAAAAAACTCCGGCAACACCAGGGAGTAAGCATAAACAATAAAGAAAGGCAATAAAGCTGACTGCTTGGCAGGAGGACCGAGGGGCAGACCCCGTTCCACTTTGTTCTCGACCAGGTCCTCGCTCGCTCTCCGTTGGCAGGGGTCCAAGGGACAGGGCCAGACGGGGGCAGCACGGACATCAGCGGGGAGGGGTTGTACGGCAAAGTGCTCGGAAAGAGAAAGCACGGGGATATTCACAGCCGCCGTCTGCTCGGGCCGGTGCCCTCCCCCTCTCCCCGTCTGAGAAGGGCATCTCTTTATGGAGCTCAGCTGTAGCTGGGTGACTTAATCAATGCTCAG
>JAOYSI010058532.1:0-11079 GCA_025775065.1 Hiodon alosoides
CACCCCCTCCCACCCCCCCCCCCCCCCTCCCCCCCCCCCCCCCCCCCCCCCTGCGCGGCGGGGGGGGGGGGGGGCCGGCCCCTTATTTTTGCAGAATGTAATGATTAGTGTGGGAAAGAGATGAAATGTCTATACAAATCACAACCATGTGTAACGATGGCCATCTCTGCTTCCAGGCAAAGTTCCCAAATGAATCAAAATTTTTACCAGCTTAAGCCACTACGCTTCTTATATGCTAAATGGCATATGGCCCCTTTAAGGACGCGGAGACTTTCGTTTATAGAAGGGTTATAAATACATAGGCAAGTTTCCCTTCAGCGCTACATTGTTCATGAGAAACAAGCGCCCCCAGGTGTTGAAACTTATTATATCCCCAAAGGAAGGTAATTACACAGCATGGATATTAACTGCAGCAGAGGTGATCACTGCACTAGAAATACCCCGCCATGATTTAAAAGCTTGTCCATTTCCCCCCCAAACTACAGCCGATTTCTCTGTATGGAAAAGAACGAGTTTGGGTGCCTTTGACCTTTAGCAGAATTCTCCAAGATCATTTACACTACATTCGTTTTTATAACTTTATACCGTTGCATATTTACTGATGCATGAAAGCACTTTTCTCAAGGGTAAAACTGCAGAAAGTCCAATATGTGCCCCTGAGATCCTCTTAACCATTTTATAGTACATTCCGACATCACTCTCAGGGGCGATAAAGAGAACAGACGACATTTTTAAAATCTATTTCTTAATCGATTCAGGATTTGCTCATATGCGTTCACTAGTTTTCTGACATTTTCCGCTCTCTGACACGCAGACTAGCTGATGGCCAACGCCAACGCCAACGCCGCATAGCTACGGTGAAGTGAGCTGAAGAAACCAGAAGCAAAGCGGCGTAAGATAACCCGTGCGGTTAAGGGTTTCAATTAAAACTAGCGACAGTCGTTAACCTCGTCTGCCCGAGTGCCTAAATATAGTGAAGGAGAACATCATGCATTTCCTCTGGGTGCCATCGCTGCAGTTTGTAAGTGAAGCCAGATGAGAGGCTCCAAGACAAAACGATCACTCACAGACACACACACAGAGACACAGACACAGACACACAGAGACACACACACACACACACACACACACACACACACACAGAGACAAAACAGGGACACACACACACACACAGAAACACACACAGACACAGAAACACACACAGACACAGACACACACACAGACACAGACACACACACTTACTCATGGAACTCTGGCCGCTCAGGGAACTTCTCAGACTCTCCACAGACCCTCCGGCCTTCAGCTTGGGCTTCTCCAGGGAGTCTGTGTTGGGCTGGGGGGACTGGGGCGAACTGGGTATCCCGTCTGGGCTCGACTGTGTCCAACGAGACAGAGAGCATATATTATTATATCTCCCATCTGCTGAATGTGCTTACTTTGAAAATTTCAGAATCATGTTCAACTAGCAGGAGATGACAAAATGTACCCGATCTAAGAATTTTAAAAACATGACAAACCTTAATAAGGCCTTCTTTAACGTTCAAACTTTTGTATTAAAGATCATGCCCCTTCTTTGGCAATACTCAACACAGCACTCTTCTGCAAGTGGAATTAAGAACTTCACCGCTTTCCCAGTGTCCTGTGATCTGTTGCTACCTAAACGTTTAGTAACCGGATCTGAGATGACTAAAAGCCACAGAGGCGTTTGAAAGCAATACAAAATGGTCACAATGTTATTTGGGAGCATCCTCACTAGAATAGCATCAGAGCTTTTATTTATTTATTTTTTACTGTAATAAATCAACTCAAGTCTGAACCCTCTAACTTCTATTCCCTGTATTACACAACAATGCTACTAGTAGCTATCCAGAACTCACACCGGGCAGCACGGACCGGACCGGACAAGGGGCGGACACGGACCTGTTCCGAAAGGGAGCTGCTGTATTTCTTCGACATTCGTTTCTTCATGGTCTCCTTCACCGACTTGACCTTCTTCCCCAGGGAGATTCGAGACGGCGCTGGGGACTTCACCACGTCCCGGTAAGTGGCCTCCGGCTCTTTGACCTGTGGCAAACACCAAGGGGTCCACTGAGCCACACATGCAAAAACCCGGCAAGGGGTTCAGTCCTGCCACTGCCAAACCATAAAAAGTGAACAGAATCTAAAAAAAACGACTCACTGTAAGATCACTGCCGGAGTTGACAACATGGAGGGCACGATTCGACAGGTCAAACCCTCCAAAACTACAAGTTCTCTGCAGGATTTGACAAAGAAATAAAGGGAGTGAATTTAAGGTCCATAAATTCCACCACAGACACATCAGAGAATCCAGCCACAATGAAGCATGCTTGGTATATCATCATGGTGACAGTTTGTTGGTTCATGATATAATGGTTTGCTTCTTAACGTACTCATCCCATGATTCCTACAATGTGGTTCGCTACTAAATGAAAAAAACACTGTGGGGAAAAAAAAACATTCCATTTCAGGGTTATTTTTTTCCAAGGTCAATTTGGGGTTATTAAAAAACTGGAACAAAAAAAATGTTTAAATAGAATTTAACTGATTTTTATTCATCTTAAAATATGTAATAAGTTAAATTACAGTAAAAACCAAGCATACTGCACAGAAATTTCCCGGCACTTTTTAAAAACTCGGTGTCATTGTCTCCATGTGCTTAATAGATACAGTAAATCTTAATTTCTTCTAAAGAGCGTCTTTTAAAGGCGTCGTAGCAGTCTTCATGGTCAGTCAGCCTTTCGGAGATCTCCACCCCGACGGTAACACCCTCTCCTCCCTTTTAAAACACAGTCCGTTGCTATGGCACTGGACTGAGGAGGCGGGTTTGGAGTCCAGGAAGCTGACCTATCAGCAATGCCGTCAGCGGAGGCGAGGCGGAGAACACAGAACTCCCATATCCCCTTTAGGACCGGGTTCGATTCGCACCCCGCCCTCGTTATGCACCTTTCTTCAGAAACCAGGCTTTGTTTCTGGGGAAACTGATGACAGAATCATTGGCAATGCAGGCCCAAGCGCTACGTCCAATTCCCAGGAAGTCTGCTGGCTTCTCCAGAAAACTCAGTTTGGAGAATTCAGTTTGGCGCTTTGGTTTATCCAAAACAGAAAGGTCTGGAGATGGAGTAATGTTTGATATTCAATGGAATGGCCATGCACGTGGAACACACCCGTTCACAGAACAGGAAATTAAATCCCATTACACCCACCGTCATGCCAACCAGCTCACAGAAATACAAAAGTAGAATGAATACATAAAAGCTATGGATGGTGACCACGTCCACTAAAGGCGGGGGCTTTTGGGCTTCTTCAAGGCTGCAGAATAAAACCCACTCATTGTCTCACTCGCTGGCAGCAACAGAAGCCCCTCAGACTCGTCCACATTCAGTGACCGCCCTTCTGCTCTTTACTACAGTAAACCTCAGGGTTTTCTCTAAAGACCGACTTCAGGCTCTCTCGCGACCATAGCTTGTGTTTGACTTTCTAAAGTCACACAGATTAAGTCGACTGGAACGGCTTGTTTCCAAGCCCAGACATGTGCCAGCTTTCACACAAAAGGACCCAGGCGCCTAAGCCAATATCCCAAAAGGACACCGGAGGGCGACAGAGATATGCTTCCCACTGCCCACACTATGAGAGATTAGACAGACGTCGCACTCGGTAGTGAGCAGCCAATTATGATTACAAGTCCCTAATCTTTGCTGCTCTCAATTAGGTTCAAACCTGTTCTAATCCATCACTCCTTTTATTTTCCATTTGAAATGACCCGGTTCTGTAGGAGCCCGGTGGGAATTCCATCAGTCATATAATCCACTGCTGAAGCCGCAGGCGCCGGTCGGAGACCCAGTTCCCATTGAACTGGAAAAGCAATCGCTCAGTCCCCTCAAGCGATTACGCTCAACTAGACGGCCAGGTAAAGAGCGGCCAGACAGTGCCTTGACCTCACGGCACGCCTATTTAGCCGTGTACAGTGGAAAAGCTACACTTTTATTCTGGGTCTCTATCGGTGCGCCCGTGCCACTTAACGCTCACTCGGACGATTGTCAAGTCTTAACTCTGGAGAAAGAACAAGGAGCAGAGTGACACCTAAAGGCGGGGGGCTAGTTCTGCAGCCGTGTAAGAAGCCCTGAATGCCCGCCAGATGGGAAAGGGGGCGTAGCCACGCCCTTCCTCACACACTCACAGACTTCTGCTGAATGCGCAAGAGAACCCTTTTGGTACAACGGTCCACACTGGCCGCCCACTTCCTGTCGGCCTCCCGGTCCTCTTCTAGCAGACAGCGGCGCAGGTCCTGCCGCTCTGACTTGCTCAGGGTCCGGTCCGCTGCGGGCCGCACCAGCTGGGACCAGCTGAGGTGTCCGTAAAGACTGCGCTCCACCACGTAGGTGATGTTGAACTCGCTGACGGCCGCCCTGCCCCGCAGCCTGCGCGGGGGGAAGACCCAGCCGGCGCCAACGCCCCCGCCGCCTTTGGCCTTGTCCCGGGGGTCGCTGTGGGCCGGGGTGCGGGCGCGCTGGTGCGCCGCGTGCTTGGAGGAGTAGGAGTAGTTGGGGTCGGGCCTCCGGGGTCTCGAGGGCCGCTTGGCCCCCTGCACATCCTCCAGGGAAACCAGGAGGTGGGGGCCAGGCCGGGCCAGGCCAGAGAAGCCGCGCACGCTCTCGTTACTTACCCCGTGGTTCAAGGAGCTCAGGGCCCTGCGCATCTCGCCGTCGGTGACGGAGCGAGACACCACGGGGTCCTCTTCGCCCCCGCCCTCCGTCTCCGAGAAGGAGGAGCCGCTGCCGGCGCCGGGCTTCCGAGCCAGACGGACCAGGCTGTGGCCGCCTCCCGACTTCACCAAGGTCTTGACCAGCTTGTGTCCACTCCAGGTGTCCAGGCTGCTGGAGGAGGGGGAGGTGGTCAGGCTCTCTGAGTCCCCGTCCACGGAGAGCTGCTCCTGGAGCAGGGAGGACAGGGAGTCGTCCTTGGGGATGGCCGGCCGCTTCAGGACACCGGCGTACAGGGCCGCTTTGTCCTCGCACGTGGGGGACGCTTCAAAGCTCAGAGAATCTGCAGGATTTACACGCATGTTAATCAGACCATACCCAAAACCACCAGCGTTCGGCTGCAATGCCTGAAACGGCAGGCGCCCGCCAGCAGAGGCGCACTAACTCACCCTCCGAGCCCGTCTTCCTCCCTTCCTCCACTTTGATCAGCTTCTTCCGGACCCTGCGGGAGTTGACCAGCTTATGAAGACGCTTGAACTTCACAGAGTCCTCCAGCTCGTCGTCCGACAGGTCCCGCGGCTGCAACGGGGCAGGGCCAGAGTCAATGTGGGGAGGGGCCTCCCAAAAGGCGGGTTACAAACATTGATCACAGAGGAGGGGCTAATGGAGGACGACAGCCAGGCTAGGCAGAGACAAACGCTAGGTAGAAACATCGGTTTGTCACGATGGAGACGCTGCATGGGAATTTGTGACCATTACATTTCCTGGGAGAATTGTCAAGTTTCGGCCTTACTTTTGATCATTTATACAACAGCGGTTTAGAATGAAAGCCAAACCCGCTTCCTTTATGGTCCACAAAACCCATCAGGTTTGCGCAAAAGCAAACGTTACACTAGCGCGTCTTATACAACTTACTCGCCCGTCCTCCGTTTCACAGGTGAAGAACGAGACAGACCCACTTTCCCTTAGCCAAGCGTTTCAGACTTTCAAACGACACTAAAAAGCGCGGCTAGTCTCTCTGTGGCCTGAGATGACTGGCCACTGTTAAGATGCAACGGGAGAAGGCATTTAGTGAACAACATTAGTAACATGAGTACGGAGCAGGCCGATGGGTTGCGTTATTAAAACGAAGTGACCTCGACACACTTAGGGGGAACAAACGCACAGATGATTTCACTCAATGAGGTGACCATGAGGCAAAGGCAAATGCAAAAGACATTGAAACAGAAATCATCCACAGGGACTATGGCCCCGCTCAAGGTGCTAAAGCGTGCACAAGGTGCAGGATTGATTCGCTGCAGAAAGCCAAGCAGCCACTGCATTGCTCTTTAAGAGGCAGCTGGAGACACGGAGCTTCAGTGTTCAACGTTAACCCAGGAAACTGTGAGGGGAAGGGGGAGGAGCCTGCTAATGCTACTGTTCAGTAGCATCAGCATGCTATGCTGTTGTCGAGTAGAAGAGAAAAGTAGAATTTAAAAAAGGTGTTTCAAACAAGACCAAAAACTGTTTAACTGAGTGCAGAGGTGCCGGGAGATTCGGTTCAGAAAGAGGGAAAAGGGTGGAGCCAAAACCACTTAAAATGCTGAGGAGGAGCCGGAGCGGCAGAGGAGCCGGCGCGGCAGAGGAGCCGGCGCGGCAGAGGAGCCGGCGCGGCAGAGGAGCCGGAGCGGCAGCGGCTGAGGAGCCGGCGCGGCTGAGGCAAAGTCTCTGGACGATGTAAAATTGACATTTGTAGCTCAGACGACTTACAGAGCTTACATTTTTTACATTCATCCACTTATACAGCTGGATTTTTCACTGAAGCAATTCAGGTTAACTACCTTGCTCAGTGATACAGTCAGCGCAAAGGAGCACAAACCAACCGACGGTGGTTTCATGTGAAAGGACGCGCGTGCTACAGAAAATGTGCTGTGCTGCTCTAAGACTTTGGTTTGTCTGCGATATAAATATTTAGTTTCCGCCACAACTCTCTGGTCATAGGGAGGAGAGAGAGCGAGGGAACGAGGGGTTTGTGCCACAGGCCTGCTTATAAACGCGTCCGCGCTCTGTCGGGGTGGGAGCCAAGACCTAGGACCTCCTTTAATGGTCAATCGCTCAAGTGAGGTCAGGTCCAACGCAGAAATCACCTACTCCTCTTACGTGCCGCGTGACCGAGGCCATTCTGACCAGAGCCCATTAACAGTGTGCCGTTTCCCACAAGCCCCGTGACTTCCCTCTGCCTGTCAATGGCCTATCAGACCCCCCCCTTCGCACAAGACGTGGTTTCTGTCAACAGGCAAGGAGGCTCCAGTTATACAGCCTTATTTTATTTTTGACAATCACTAATCCCCCACCACCACCAGACATCTGGTAAAAACAAGACGACGCGTGAAGTTTCCACTTCTTTGAGAGAATCTGACTTGCGTAAAGAAATGCCTTCTAAACCTTAATAACACATCAGCGAGCAGAGCAGAGCGTCCAGAGGGGGGCCTGCTGAGACACCGCTTCGCACCGCAGTGGAGATCAGGTTTATTCCTCATGAATATACAGAAGGGAATTCGAAAATGTCCATTATTACAGCTTACGTCTGCCACTGGCGCCAGTGTGGCAGGACTCAGACTGACACACTGAACTGGTGCATTTGGTAAACATGACCCAACTGGCAACAAGCACGAGTCAAACACCACGTTAAAAACGAAACGGACAAGACGTGCCGTTGCCGACTCGTTTCCTCAACAGAAAAAAAAGGAAAACTCGGAAAACATATTTTGGTCCCCAATATAGAACATCATGTCAGCGAGAGCGAAAGGTGACCCAGACCGAGCAGAGAGAGGAACGGAAAGCACAATGCTAACTCCAAAAACAACCAACCGTTATCGAGACTAATCGCACCCATGACACCCGAACGCCCCGTTGTTAAGGAGTTTGCTTTTAGTTAATGTTTGTAACCTACTTGGTCACACACAAAAAGATTGCGGTTGAAGTGTGTGAAGCAGGGGACACAAAAACGTGTCTCTTCAGCATTCCTCTTTTATACTGAGAAGCAGTAGACTGTGGCTCACGCCTGAGGAAACGCACGTGTTGCACATTCCGTTACGTGTGCACTTGTCATGCAGCACACGCAGAGAAGTCGTCTCCATCAAACACAGCGCATGAAGCTGTCACAGGAAGAGTTTTAATCACCACTAGAGGCATTTACACTCGGGCTCATCTCAAACCGAAGAGCGCAGTCAGAAATCCGGAAGCGTCTCCGCTAGAGCTAAAGTCCGCCAAAGCTGGTCTTCTCACAGGGATTAGATGGTTCCCGCTTTACAGAGCGAATGTCCGGTATGGCCGATACTCTGGGAGGTCCCGCCAAGCACTGGCCCATGCGTGCTGGCTTTGGAATAACCCGCCCCAACGGCTGGCTAGCTCTGCCCCATTGGCCAGCAGAGAAAAGGAGCGTTTGTGTGTCCTGAACAATCTGCCGTTTCTCAGTGAGGAGAAGCCGTCTGACCCCTCTCTGGCCCCCATACCCTTAATTACCGCAGGAGGAATTTTGTTCTGAGGAAAATAAAAAACTGCAGAAGCTGACCCCAGGGTCCAGGAGCCACAGCAGATGTCCATATCTCACTTAACTATTAGAGGGCTGGGTGTGACCCAAATCTTTTAGGAGAGGGGGGGTAGGAAAAAAAGGACAGGGGCGAACATTCCAAAGGGAATGGGTTTTTAAGCCCTCCACAGTGAGAAGAGGTGCTGGCCGCTGGGCAGTGTCGTCCGGCGAGATCTCCAAACGGAGGGGCTTCTTATGGTCCGCTGGTTCCGAGCGGAAACGTCCCCGGGGGACTGTTGTGCCACCTACTCCCTCGCCCCCCTCTAACGCCCCGTCAATCCATTACCCCGGACAGGAAACGGGAAACGGTCAACTCTTGCTTTAAATCAGAGGCAGAGAGCAGCTGTGGAGCACGCTTCTCTGAGGCCACCGTCCCGTTACACAGCTGACCACCGTCCCGTTTTACAGGCATCGCCACCTGCTTCGTTACAGTGACACAGGGAGTGACTTACAGATTTAGACTGTGCCCTTACTGGTGATCGTTCCCATGGCAACCGACGTGCTCAGAAATGTTTGGGAGTAATTTTATTCCCTTAGCTTTTGCTTGTTGTTAAACCAAAGCCCGGTTACTCTCACTGGGACGTTGAGCCCGTGTTCTTCACGTCAGGCCCGGAGGCCGCGACCCACCTGACCGAATTATCAGCTTCCGGGCTCGGATCTCTGTAAGGGGCGTCCATGTGCCGTATGGCATCCGCAAATACTTCTCCTCACCTCAGGAGAGCGCAGCTGCTCCCTGCAAATGATTCACACTCTCTGGAGAGGACAGAAGGTGCATTCTGGATGCCAATCGAAGATTCTGTTTGCTACGTACGTCAGCCGTAACTAAGGATGACATCAGTAACAAAAAAGCGTAATGGCACACGCTCCAACCGATGTCTCTCTAAAAATCACTGAGGAAGCAATACAGCCGTAGCGTCGAGTGAAACACACAAGGAATCATACCACTGGGGGTCCCGAGTTGACCTGAACAACGGGGTCAACTGAGAGCTCCTAATTGCACAGGCTATCCGCAAAGCAGGGGGTCAGGCACATCTCATTCAGCAGGCTGGTAGAAAACAAAGAGGTTTCAGCTCATTGAAGGAGACTGAATAGTTTGAGAGAGGGGCCCCCAGGGGGAATGATCTGGGTTCAACCAGTGCGGCTGGGTGACGTCCCCACCGCTTGCACGCCGCCGAACGCCGTCACTAGCTTCACGCACAGTAGCATCAGGTTTCAGCACAGCGGAAAGTCTCCGTGCAATTTAAATTCGAAGTCCCCAGTAGCAGAGTTTGAAAAGATGACCCCCCCAGACCACAGAATTCCTTCCACTTAAGATAACTACATCTACTACTGAATTTGTACATCCTAATCAGTGAAAATGAGCTGTAGAAGAACGGTCAGAAATATCTGCAGAACAAATAGTCTAGAATCCATACAGCAAAGTGCCCTAATACTTAAATGTGACACTTTGCGACGCTAGCCAATAAGCACCCTGACGCAGCACCACAATGGCATTAGCCGTCTGTCTTCTCCAATCAACCCTGGCCATTCAACACCACCCCCCCATCGTCACACCAGCCTTCTGCAGCTGTGGCCCCTGTCACATGTTCAGGGTTCCCCCGGGTGTGCCTCACAGACAGGACAGGCGCTCACGGGTGAAGGGGAAGGAGCGGTACTTACATTGCAGTTGGAGGACTCGTTTACACTGGGACTGGATCCGTCAGCCCATTCTGCATTGTCAATACTGCCGGACTGTCTGCTCTGGGTCTCATACTCCTTCAGCTACAGAGAAGAAGAGTTTAGGGAGGGCATGCAGGGCTGCGCGGTGATGCGCAGGGCTGCGCAGTGATGCGCAGGGCAACCCCTCTACACAAACTACACCCAATACAAGCAGAAATGAGTACAGTGCAAAACTTTAACCCCCACTGACAAACACCGGTGGAGGAGAGAAAACCACTGAGTGGACTTGTTGAGAGCAGGTTCCCACTGTGAGAACAGGAGGAAGAAAGGGGGACAGGACCAGATGCTGGGACGGGACGTCCTCCTTTTTAAACACGGCGTGCCGCACATCCTCCAGAGCAGGACAGCCAGCGGTAGATCCAGGAAATAAACTCGGCCAACGGGCGTGACAAATCCAAACGAGCCAATGCAAGACCTTTGGAGGGTTTTGGACCCGGAAGTGCCAGTTAGTGCCAGGA
Source organism: Hiodon alosoides (assembly GCA_025775065.1). Lineage (NCBI taxonomy): Eukaryota > Metazoa > Chordata > Actinopteri > Hiodontiformes > Hiodontidae > Hiodon > Hiodon alosoides. Next base: position 10,470 of record JAOYSI010058532.1, read on the forward strand.
AGTGCAGGGGTTACTGAATGGAGGGGAAAGGGTTAATGGGAAGTGAGTCGTTTTAGTAGTGGCGTGGCGGGAGAAGCACCGCGGGGAAGCTATCCCACTGAGCGGCCGCGGAGGACAGAACCGACCCGGTCCACAGCATTACCCGGGCCAAGGCTTCCTCCACAGTAATCATCTTCTCCTTCACCATCATCATCAGTTGGATCCGCTCCTCATCGCTCATGGTGATCTCGCTGGCCACGTAGCCGATGTCCTCCCCTGTGGCCAGGGAGAGAGAGGGGGGGTCAGCAATTAGGACAGGAAGGGGAAAGGGTAAAGCAGTGGAGCCTCTCATTACCCTAGGAGGAGAAAAACCGCATCTCAGTATCAGAGGAAGACGAGGGCAAGCGCGGACACGGTACCTTTGGACGTCTGACGCATGACTCCTTTCTGCGACTTGCGGAAGTTCTGCCAGAAGGACTTGTTTTTCTTCTTGCAGTCCCACTTCCCTGCACAGGGGCGTAATGAGAGGGTCAGTGGGGCGGCTTCACGGCCAACACAGGGGCGTAATGAGAGGGTCAGTGGGGCGGCTTCACGGCCAACACAGGGGCGTAATGAGAGGGTCAGTGGGGCG